>KZ111302.1:9403-51449 GCA_002120335.1 Hypoxylon sp. EC38
ATTATTATTATTATTATTATTATTATTATTATTATTATTATTATTATTATTATTATTATTATTATTATTATTATTATTATTATTATTATTATTATTATGCCGTATACTTATATATATATAAGATTACCTTAAAGTAAGTAATTACCTTATAAAAGTATATAGTATTATTAATTAATAAATCCTTAAATAGGAATTATATTTTGTTAAAGAAAACTTATTTTGCTTTAATATTTTTTCGCTTATATTATATAATTATCTTATTTATTATATTTTGAATTTAAAAGCTTACCTTTTTAATAAGAATAAGTAAAAAAAAATAAAGAAAAATAGGATTATTATTACCAATGGAAGCTTTAAATCTTTATATGCTTTTAAGGTATTAAAAGCTTATAGTTATATTATATTAAGGCGTTATTAGTATATTGTTAATTTGGTAATTGTTTATTTAAATAGCTTTATTTACTTTTTAAAATTAATCTTTTCTTTTATTAAGGTTTTTAATTAAAGCTATTATTTAATTAGTTAATAATGTTATTTTAGTAATATTTAAGGGCTATTAAGTTTTTATTATTTAATTTTAAATATATAATAGTTATTTATTCCTATAAATAGTTATAAATGATTTCCTTTTTTTAATATCTTTTTATTTTTTTCTTTAGTGATCTTTTAGCTTAGTATTTTTAAATTACCCTTAAATTACTTTTATTATAGCTAATAATTATATTATTATTCCTTAAAAAGGTAACGTGACTTTTTATATTTTATATATGGCTTATAATTGGTTTATTTATAATATATATAAATTTAAAATAGGATATAAGATTTTCTTTAATTATATTTTTAATTAAACTTCTTTAGTTATTTATAATTACTATATTTATATAAGGTATTTTTATAATAATATATATAGCCTTTAATTTATTTAATAATATTTTAAGAATATTATTAATTTTAATTTTATTTAGTTTATACTTAGTATAAAAGGTAATATCTTTGTCTTTATATTCTTTTTAAAATAGGTAAAGCCTTTATTTATTTTAATCTTTTTTATTAAAGCTAAGGAGTAAACTTATTATATAAATAACTAGTATTAATATTTATATAAGTATTAAAATATCATTACTTTTATTATAGATTTTTTACTTTTTAGCTTTACTTATATTAAATTAATTTATTATATAGCCTTTTACTTTTATATAATAAATAAAATAATTAATTTAACTTTATATATATAATAGGTATAAAGTTAGTAGCATTATCTTTTATATTTATATTTATAAAGTAATTATTTTAATATAAGTATTCTAATATTATATTAATGGTTATTTATTAATTGTTATAAATTGAAAATAGTAGAATTTTTTATTATAAGGCTTTAAAATGTTAGTTATTATTTAAGGATAAGGGATATTAACATTAAAAGTTAATAAAGATTTAATTTTATATAAAGGTAAAGTAAGTTACCTTTAATAAGTTAGGAAATATAAAGGAAATTATTTTTATAATTAACTTCCTTTATTTTCTTAATAAGGAATTTTAGGTTAAGGTTAAGAATTAAAATTATAATTATTATTATTATTGCTATTATTATTATTATTAGTATTATTATTATTATTAATATTACCTATTTTTAGGTTTTTATTTTATTATAATTTAATTATTATAATTATAAATTTATTTAATTTTATTTGTTATTAATGATATAATAATGTTTTATTATTTCCTTATTTAATCTTTTATGTTTTTTCTTTTATTATTAATAAAAGTATTATCTTATATATTAGTAGTAATTTTCTTTTTAAGAATTATCTAGTAATAACCTTTGCTTTATTTAGGTTTATTAATGTTTTTTTATAATCTTTTATATAATTAATATCTTAGGTTTTAATTATTAATAAAGTATTTATCTTATATAAGCATATTATTAATATTTTATAATTATATAATATATGGTTTTTCTTTTCTTATACTTATATTTAAATATAATAGTATTAAATATTCCTTTATTAAATAGAAATGTTTTAAGCGTAATCTTTTTTATATATATTTGTATTAAAATTATTACTTTATATTTATATAATTTATAATATCATTTTTTAATTTTTATTTCCTTTAGGGTTATTATTAATATAGGTATAATTTAATAGCTTTTTACTTTTATATGTTTTTTTACTCCTTTATTAATATATCCTTTAAATAATTATTATTGGCTAATTATTTTATTAGTTAAAAGCTTTTTACTTTATTATTATAGTTAAAGTAAATCTTTGGTAATTTATTATTAGCTTGTTTATAATGGCCTTTATTATTTTATTTAAGCTTTTTTAGCCATGCAATTATCTTTTTTCCTATTCCTTTTATTACCTTATTAAAGTTATTAATTTAAGCTTTAAGCTTAAACTTAATTATTTTTATATTTAAATATAAGTTAATAAGTAAATACCTTATCTTACTTTTAAATTATATTATAAGTATAGCCTTATATATATTGCTTATTTCTTATAAATATATTATTTATAAAATGTATAACTTATTTATAATTTCTTTTACTTTATTTATTTTATTAATTATATGTTAGGTTATTATTTTATAAGCTATAATACTTTATATAATTTTGGTGTAAATTCTTTTAGCTTATAAAGTGTTATAGTTTTATATGTTAGTTATTAGCTTTAAAAGGGTATATTATTATTTTTTTATTTTATTCTTAATGGCTTTAAGGTATTTTTACTATTATAGTTTTTTATTAAGCTATATTCCTAAGAAATAAGTACTTTTTAAAGGTTTTATATTAATATCTTTAAATATTATTTTTTATTTCTTAAGGGAGTAAGCTTTTATAAAGTATATTAGCTTATTTTTATATAGTATAAAGGTTATTTTATAATGGGTTATTTAATCCTTATGAATTTTATAAGTTTTCTTTAATTTTTTGCAATTATTTTTAGTATTTTTTAAAATTATTAAAAAATTCATATTATTTATAAAGTTAATTATTAAAATATCCTTTTATTTTAATTCCTTATATAATTTAATAATATAAAGGATAAATAATATTAGTAAAAGTAAAAAGCTTTATAATATTCTATTAAAAATTTAATAATTCTTTGTTATTTTATTATTAAAGCTTAGTTATACTTCCTTTTTTATTATAAAATTATTAAGTTAATTTATAACTTATTATAGGAATTTTTTTTGTTTTAATATATGGCATATTTTATATAAAATAATATTATTAAATACTTTAGAAATATTTAATTAAAGGAGTGAAATTATAACATTATATTTTTATATAAAGTATATTCCCTTTATTATTATTTTAATTATTATTTCTATTAATTTATAAACTTTATTCCTTATTTAATCCTTAAGTAATAGGTGCTTTGCCTTTATTATAATAGTTATTTATATTATTATAATTTTCTTAATTAGCTTTTTTATAATATTTAAAAGGGTAATTAGCTTATATATCCTTAAAAGGGTTTTTTTTATTAATTTCCTAGGTTTAAGTAATATTATTATTAAGATTTGTTAAAAGATTTTTAAATAGTAATTAAATATAAAGCTTTATATAATAATAATAATTAGGGTATAATATATTAACTTTTTATACGCTTTAATAAATCTTACTAATAATTTATTTTTATTAAAGGGTTTTTAAGCTTTAGTATTTTAGGTTATTTCTTTTATTTATTCTTATTTTATTACTTTAAATATATTAAAAGCCTTATTTTATAAATATTTCTTTAATTCTTTAACTAAGATATTTAATAAGTTAATTTAGGGGCAGGGAAAAAAGTATTTTAATAATAATATATATTTATTTTAATAGTTTTATATCTATAACTTTTCTCAAGGGCTTTTCCTTAATATAAGTAGTTAATTATTTTATTATAATTATTAGTTCCTTAGTTTTATTTATTTTTCTAAGGCCTATAATTTTTTATTATTATTTAAGGCCTTTATTAAGGTTTTTTTAAAGTAATTTTTTAACTTAAAAATGGCTTTTTTAAAGGCCTTATTATTTTGTTTTAGTTAATCTCATAGCTTATTTATATATTAAGTTACCCATTTTTATTTTAATTTAATTATTTATTTCTTAGCTTTTTTATCTTTATATTTTATTATTATATTATCTTTATATAACATATTTTTTATTTTAGGGTTATTATTATTATTATTTTTTAAATTTTTATTATTAAGTATTATATATATTTATTTATTTTGGCTAATATATTAAAGCCTTTTAAGATAATTAGCTTTTTGTTTTTTATAGTTATTAAATCTTTATTTAATTTTTTTAAACTTTATTATTAAGGTTTTTATATTTAGTTATTAGTTTATCCTTAAGGTATATAATAATTTCTTAAGTTATATAGTTAAATTTTTTTTAGCTTAATATCTTAAGTAATATGCTATATATCTTATTATTTACTTATATTAGGTTAAGTATAAAGTTTTTTTAGTTTTATTATCTTTTAATAATTATGTTTTTAAACGGTATAAAGGTGAGTTATTAATATAGCATAAGTATAAGTAGCTTTTTTAAGTTTTTAATTATTTATTTTTTATTATTTTATAATGAATAATATATATTAAAGTTTTTTATTATTATATTTTATTTTATATTTCTTTTATTTAATAGTGTAAGGATTAGGCTTTATTTTATAATGCCTTATAATTTAATATAAATTAATTAGATTATAAGCTTTCTTTTAATAATTTATAAGTTAATTATTATTTAATTATATTTTGTTTTGCTTTATTAGTTATTTTTATTAATCTTTTTATTTATATATAAGATTATTTTTCTTAATCCTTTTTATATTATATAGTAATTTTTTATTTATAGGTAATAAGATATATTATTAATAAAGTAGGGTTTTTAAATTATTATTAATTTTAATAATTTAAATAGGAAATATAAAAAGAAAAAGAAAAATATAAATAAAAGTAATAAAAAGTTTAAGAATAATAAAAATATAAGTATAATAAAAATTAAATATAATAATATTATTTATAAAGTTATAAATATTTAATGAAAAATCTTTAACTTAATATATTTAATATAAATTATTATATAAATATATAAAATACATTATTAATAAATATAATATAACATTATAATTAACGTTTTAAATATTATTTTACTTTTTACTTAATTAACTTTATATTAATATATTATAATAATAATTATTTGTTTTTTAAAACATTATTTAATAAATTTACTAATATATAAAATAAAAAAGCTTATTTAAAATTATTATTATAATTATAATGCCATGGCTTATACTAAGGGTTAAGTGCTTAAGGTAAGGCATAAGCTTAAGGCTTATATACCTTATAAGGTTTATATATAAATAAAGGTTAAACGTTATATTATAAATCTTTTTTTCTTTTCTTTTTAACTTAAAATATACGAATTAACCTTAGTAATTAAAGCTAAGCCTTTAACCTTTTTAATGATATATTATAATAATATAATATTTTAAAAGATTTTATAATATAATAATATAAATATTTATTATTAATTTATAATACTATTATAAAAAATTATAAAAAAGATATAAATAATATTATAAATATAATATTATTAGTTAAAAGGTAATATATTATTAATAACATTATTAAATAATATATTAAACATAAAACCGTTATTAATAACTATTTTAAATTATTATAATAATATAAAGTAAATTAAATATTAAAATAAAAACTTTAATTTTAAATTTTAAAATATTAATAATAAATTATTATTTTATAACTTAAACAAATGTTTTATAATATATTATTAAAAAGGTTAAAGGCTTAGCTTTAATTATTAAGGTTAATTCGCATATTTTAAGTTAAAGAAAAAAAGAGAAAAAGATTTATAATATAGCATGTAACCTTTATTTATATATAAACCTTATAAGGTATATAAGCTTAAGGCCCGTGCTTTATTTTAAGCATTTAACCTTTAATATAAGCCACGATATTACATGTTTACTTAATTTTTTTAATATTAAAACTTTTAAAGAATTAAAAAAAATTAAAACTAATATTAAAAATTATTTAATTAAGTATAAAATAAGTTATTATATTAAAAATAAAGCTAAGTTATATAAAATTAAAATATATTTAATATAAGTTAAGTTTATAATTATAAAGTAATTACTAATAAAACTTAATATTTATCGCTTATTATTTACCTTTTTTTTAAAGAAAATAATTAACGTTTTTATTAATTTATTATTAAGAAAATTTATTTAAAAGTTTTAGATTTATTATAATTAATAAATATATTTAATGATTTTTTATTATAAATTTAATTATTAATACCTTATTAATTAATAGTATTATTTATTACTTAATAAATTAAAAATTAATATAATAAAAACTAACATAATATAATATTATTATAATATACTATTAGGAAGGTTAAATGCTTAGCTTTAATTATTAGGGTTAATTCACATATTTTAAGCTAAAAGAGAAAAGAGGAAAAGATTTGCAATATAATATATAACCTTTATTTATATATAAACCTTATAAGATATATAAGCTTAAAGCCCGTGCCTTACCTTAAGCACTTAACCCTTAACATAGGCCACGGCATTATAATTATAACCTTAAAGCTATAATATTAAAAATATTGTTTTAAATATTAAATATAAATGTTTTTTTATCTTATATTATATAAAAATAATATTTAAATATAATTTCTTTACCTTTTATAATATATATATATTATATAAGAAAAAGCTTTAAAAAAAAAGCTTAAAAATTAATATAAATAAAAATATTATATTAAATATATAAGTTAATATTAATTTTTATAAAGGAACCTTTTTTAATATTTTCTCTTTTATTTTTGCCTTTTTTATTAATATTTAAAATTGTAATAATATTAACTTTAAAATTTATTATAAATGAGAGTAATTATAATAGAATAAATAATTAAGATTTTAAGTTTTAATTTAATAATTTAAGCTTTATTTCTAAGGTATTACTATTGATTTATTTTTTTAATATAATTAAATAAGACTTTGTTTCATTTAAGGTATTAACTTTTACTCCTTTATTTAGTTTATATAAAAGTGTATAATAATTCTTTTGCTTATATTTTTTCTTAATTTAATAGGTGATAAATAAATAAATTGTTAAAATGGTTTTAAACTTAAAAGATTATATTTTTAATTAAAATTACTTTTGTTTAATAGTTTGGTGAAAATGTTAGTAATATTTTTAGTGTTTAATATCTATTATAGTTTAATATGGCTAGTTTTAATTTCTTATTATAAATAAAAATATTAAATTTAAATGTATTTGTTCTTTTTATTTATTATTATATTTTCTATTTATTTTATGGTTTTAGTGTTATTTTTAAGTATTGTAATTAGCTTATTAGGTATATTATTTAATTTAGTTAAGAAGTTATAAATTTATATGGTATTATTAATATATTTGTTTAAATTAATGAACTTTATTTTAAATGAGTTTTTGGAAATGATTATTTAAAGTTAAAATGATTAAAGGATTGGTTTACCTAATATAAAGAAAATAATGTTAATAGTTAAGTATTTTATTTTAATGTTTTTTATTAGGTTAGTATTTATAACATTAAATAAGCTAAGTTTATTAAATCTTAAATAGGGATAAGAGTTATTTAATTTTTAATATTAAATCTTTTTATTTATTACTTCTTTTAAATATTAATTAATTTTTTTAATTTTAATAAAATATTTAAAAAAGGGGTTAAATATAAATCTAGTTTAAGTAAATATTAAAAAGTTTAAATTAGATTAAAAGATATAAGTTAAGAAGTTGTAATGTTTAATAAGTGATATATATTTATATATTTTTTATTTAATTATTAAATTAATATATTATATAATAGTAGGGAAAAAATTAGGATTAAAAGGTATAGAAATAAATTTATTTATAATAAGGTTTAATTTTTTTAATATCTTTTTAATATAATTTGCTTAATTAATCCTTATATTATTTATTAATATTAATTTAATGATTTATATATTTAAAAATTAATTAATATTTTTTAAATCTTTAAGTTAAATTTTCTTATTTAAATTTTATTTAATTTCTTTAAGTTTTTCCTTATTAGGTTTAAATAGGATAAAGTTATTTATATATAAAATAATGATAATATTTAACTTTTTATTAATATAAATAGTGTTATTTAAAATTAAGGGAATAAAGTTATATTTATTTATAAATTAATATACCTTAATTTGCTAAGTAGTATTAGTTTATTTTAAGTTATATAATAGGTTTATTAATTTAATAATCTTATTTATTATATATTTATATCATTTAGTTTTAATAAGGAATTTATTAAAATATTTTTAAAGGAAGGGAAATTAATATATAAAGATTTATTTCTTTAAATTATTATTTAAGTATATAATAATAAAGTTAATTTAAATCATATACTAGGTTTAAATTATAATAAATATTATAAAAATTTATTAAAAAATAGTCTTAGTGATTATTATTTTTATTTTATTATAATTAATATCTTTTTGAAAGTAAAGCTTTTAGTAATAATATAAGTTTTATATTTTTTAAATTTTTTAATTAAAAGGAATTTCTTTTTTAAAATCTATTTAGAATTAATAATATTTTTATATTTAATAATATTTTGGTTAATAAATTTAAAGATATTTTTTTAAAAAGTTTTATGTATTTTAATAAAGATGGCTTTTAGTTATTTGGTTTATTTGTTATTTTTTCTTATTTTAGTTAAGATTAGGTTTATATTATTTTAAGTGGATAATATTTAATGGTATTTAATAAGTAGGGAAAGTTTATATAAATAATTTTTATTATTTTAATTAAAAAGTAAAGTATTTTTAATTATATATATAAAGTTTTATTAGGTTATTAATGTTTGGTAAGTTTTGTTAAGGAAATTAGGTAATTTATATTTTAAGTTATTTTTTATAATATCCCTTATATTTTTTAACTTTTTTTAAAAATAAGTTATTAATGTTTTAAAAATCTTATTATAATTAATAAAGATTATATAATAATATATATTTGGTATTTTTTCTTTTTAAATTAGCTTTATTTTTATTTAATAATTCTTATTTTTTATTAATAACATTTTTATTAATTATATTATAATTTCTATTATAAATATAATTCTTAGTAATAATCTTATAATGAAGATATTTTTGAATATATTTAAGTAGGAAATGTATAATATTATAAGGATTAAGGGTATTTTTTAGGTTATTAAGATCTTTATAAAATGTGATATATGGTGTTTTAAATATGTATTTTTTATTAATTATTTAAATAATATAATTATATTTTTTAATATAGTTTAATAATATAGCTTTTATATTTTATATGTTTATCTTTTTAAATTTAATTTTTTAATTTTTATTAATGTATATTATATACTTTAATTTAATAATCCCTAAATTAATAATATTGGGTTTATGGTTTTTCTTAGGGTTTCATTTATTAAAGTAATATTTAATAGTTATATAATCATTATTTATAAAAGTGTTAAATTAATTTAATATATAGGTTATATTTATTATAACTTATGGTTAAAAATATAAGAGAATTTTTATTTAAATAATTATAGCTTGTGTTATATTTTATATTATTTAAATATGTTTTTTAAATATATTATTTCAATATTAGTTTTAGGGTATGGATATAATAAAATCAATTTTGTTTTTTATATAAAATATTTTAAACTAAGTTATTTTAAATTTATATTTCCTATTTAAATGGATTATAATAATGTGATGGTTTTTGTTATTATTATTAAAGGATAAAGTAATAAAATGGAATAAGATTTTTTTAATAATAGCTTTAAGGGTATTTTATATATTATTCTTTTATTTATATATATTAAATATTTGGTATTAATTTTTATTATTAATAATAAAAGAGAAATACTTATAATCCTTAATTAATTTTAAATTAATAATATTTATATTATATTAAAATATTTATTTAATATGGTTTACCTTCTTTTATAAATTTATAAACTTAATTTTTTATGTTTTTATTTAATTATAAATAAAATATAATAATATCTTAATTTATAATGGAAATAAATTAACTTTAATAATCTTTTATATTATTTAAATTAATTATTATATATTAAAATAGTAAAACTTTTAATATTAAAGTATTAATTTTTATATAACTTTATTTATAATTAAAAATATATTATTATTAAAGACTTTTATAAAGATATACTTAATATTATTAATCTTTATTAAGGATAATTTTAATAATAATTTTTATTAATCTTTTATAAATTTTTAATATTTTTAATATTATATCTTATAATATATTTATTATAATAATAAAATAATTTATTTAAAAATATTTTAATAAAAAAAGTTTTAATATATAAAATATAGTTTAAGGTAATAAAGGAATAGGTTTAAAATATATTTATAAATTTATAATAAATATAATTTATCTTTTTTATTAAAATTCTTTTAATACTTATACTAATAAAAAATTTAAACTTTTAAATATTAATTAAAGTTTTAATATTATAATTTAAATTATTATTTATAATATAAATATTTAAGCTAGTATTAAATTGTAAGGAAATAAGTGAAATAGAAAGAATAGAACCCATAGGTCCTATATCTATTACCTTTCGTTTATATAAACGAGAGGTCCTTTTAAATTTTTTAAGCTTTAGTTTCTATATTAATTAAAGTTGTTAATTATCCATTGTTACCTAGTTTACCTTTCTTACATAAATAAGAGCAACACTAAATAAGCTATATAGTATTAAAAAGTCCACCGCGTTATATGCTCACTGCCTTTTAAAATAGCTTATTATTAAAACACAATCTCACTTTATATTTAAATAATTTTGCAAATATTTATTATAATATTATATAATTTAAATAAGAAAATAAATAATTTAAATACATATATTTTAACCTTAATTACACTTTGCTATAATATTTATAATTAAAGCTATATAGGATTAAAGCTAAAAAATTTCTTAAAAAGCTTATATAATATTTCTATTAACTATCCTTTAATAATAAAACTCTTATAGGATTTTTAAGGCTTTTATATAAAACCTTTTATAATAATTTTAAATATTAAAAAGGGAGTATATAACCTTTTTAAAATATTTCTTAAGTTTAACCTTAAATAATTTTAATTATAAATATTATATTATAATATAACCTAAACTAAAATATATATAATTAAATTATTTATCTCCTTATATAAATTATACAATGTTATAATAAATATTTATAAAGTTATTTAGGTAAGAAGTTAAAGCCTTACTTTTTAAATTTTACTTATAGCTCGGCGTAAAAGTAAGTATTATATAGCCCGTTTAATATTGCTCTTAAATAATAAGTCATTTTTTATATTAATCTTAGCTAAAAAAGCATAAAAGTAAAATGTAAATAAGGGAGTTAAAAGGCTTAAATAAAGTAATATTATTATAACTAATAAAGTAAATTTTTATTAACCTTTTTTATATTATTATTTTTAGCTAATACTTTTTCTTTTTAACTTATTTTAATTTAATAAAAATTAATTAACTATTTTATATTATTTAACTAAATATAAGCTAAAAAGGAAATAAAGTTAAGTTTATATATAAGTTTATTAAGTGGCTTAAATTTGTTAATATTAATTTAAAATTATAAGTAACTTTTATAAGCTTAATTACTTTGCTTATAACTGCTATAATTGTTATTTTAACATGGTTTAAAGTAATCTTTTAACAAGTATTTATACTACTTATAGTTAAAATATAAGTGATTAAAATTAATATTTTAATTAGGCTTTTTATTAATAGTTTCACTGCTATTATTATTACTATTATTACTATTTAAGTTGCCTTCATTGCCACAACTATAACCTTTGTTATAACCGCAGCCTTTACCTTTTAAATTATAAAAGATTTTAAAATTAGTTATTAATTTTATTTTATCTTTGAATTTATTATTAAAATCTTTAATAATATTATTAATTATTATACCTATGCTTTTAATAAGCTTTGAAATAAATTTCACCTAATTAAATACATTATATTTGCAAATTGTAAAAATATTAGTGATTAATTAATATTATAGTATTGGCAAATCTATAACTTTTATTTAAATAAAAAGATTAAGCGGTTTTTTATTATACTTTATTTTAATAAAATCCTTTTAAAGCTTTTATTATTAAATCTTCCCTATGAATATTTATGATTTTATAAATATTTTAAATATTTTAACTTTATTATAAATACTTGTAATAAGGTTAAAAGGTTTTTTCTTATTAATTTTTATAATAATTATATTAAGTTTAAATTTATTAAAGTATATAAGATATATCCTTTTCTTATATTTAATAATTTTAATAATAATATTAAAATATTATAATGTATTAATTAATTTTAAACATTATAAAGATAATTTTCTTTATTTAATATAAAATTAAAATATTCCTATTTTAAAAAATAATTTAAATTACTTTTAAATATACTTTTCTTTAATTTTAAAGTAGATGTAAGGATATTATTATTATCGCTATTATTATTATCTAATAAATCAAATAAGGAAAAATATTATTAAAATTTATTAATAAGAAATAAAGATTTAAATTTATCTTAAAAAAACTTATAAGAAATACTTAATTAAAGAGGGATAAATATACTTATTAATAACTAATATAATAAAATCTTTAATAATTAAAGAATGAACATTATAAATATAACTCCTTTCCCCTTATTTATAGCTTTAAAGCTTATAATAATTAATTTATTAAAGTATTTAATAAAATTTACTTCTTTAATTTCTTTATTTTCTTTAATATCTTTTATATTTAAAACTTCTTATATATATAAAAACTTAAGCCTTAAAAGCTTATACATTTCCTATAACATCTATTAAAAGTTATTTATTATTATTATCATTTCATTATAATAATTAATATCCTTTTAATTTAAAATCTTTTATATCTTTTTATATTTGCATTGGAAATTATAATTAATTATATTTAATTTATTTATTAATTTCTACATTTTACTAACCATTAAGATTATTTAATTTATAATTAACATTACCTTTAACGATATGTTTAAACTTAAACCTAATGATTTGTTATATTCTATAATAAATCATATAAAATACCTTTTATAATATTTAAGGTTATAAGTAAAGGAGTTATTATACACTTTTATATAAACTAAATAAAAAAGTAAAGGTTAATGCCTTAAACAAGACTTCGTTTTATTTAACTATATTAAAAAGATAAATTAGTATTAATACCTTAGAAGTAAAGCTTAAGTTGTTAAATTAAAACTTAAAATCTTAATCATTCGTTCTATCGTAATTGCTCTTAAAGGTTAATATAATAATCCTATAAATGTTAAAACTTAAAGCTATAATTATAAAATTAAATGATATATAATATTAAAAACCTAATAAAATAAAGCTATTATAAGAATAATTATAATAAAACGAATAATTAAGATTTTAAGTTTTAATTTAATAACTTAAGCTTTATCTTTAAGGTATTAATACTAATTTATTTCTTTAATACAATTCAATAAAACTTTACCTTATTTAAGGCATTAACCTTTACTCTTTTATTCAATTTATATAAAAGCGTATAATAATTCCTTTACCCATAATAAAATTTTAAATATTTAAAAGTTTTGTTACGAAATTATAAGTATAACTGTTAATATTTTTACTTACTAAGTTAAAGGAACTAATATTAACTTTATTTTCTTTATTAAAAATTGCTTATTTAATATTATTAAAGTTATTAATATTAATTTATTTCTTAATATATTTAAATCCTTTTATATTTTATTTTCGGTTTTTTCTTTATTCTTTTATACCAATTATATATTAATTTAAACGTTAAATAATAATTACTTATTATTATCATTATAATATCTTTTTATAGCTGTATTAATATTAATAAGGTTATTTTTAATTTCATTTATTCTTATATTAAAATAATCTTTTATATTATTAATAATATTTATTATAGCTTAATATAACTTTTTAATATTTTCCTTAAAAATATCTTATTTATTTTTATTATATTTAATAATTTTGTAAATCTTTATAATAAATTTTTTAATAAATTTTAACCTTTTCTATATATTATTTAATATAAGTTTTAAATGTAAAAGAGTTATTATATGCTTTTGTGTAAACTAATAAAAAAATACAAGTTAATGCCTTAAATAAGATTAAGTCTTATTTAATTATATTAAAAAAATAAATGAATATTAATACTTTTAAAGTAAATCTTAAATTATTAAATTAAAATTTAAAATATTAAAATTATTTATTTTATTATAATTGTTTTTATAATAGCTTTACTTTGTTTAATTCTTAATATTATATATTTAATATTATAATTATAGCTTTAAGTTTTATCATTTATAAAATTGCTATATTAATCACAAATATTATAAAAGATATTTTATATAACTTATTATAAAACATAACAAATTATTAATTTTAAATATGTTATTAAAGGGAATATTAATTATAGATTACATAATTTTAATAATTAATAAAATATAGAAATTAATAAATAAATTAAATATAATTAATTATAATTTTTAATGAAAATATAAAAAATATAAGAAATTTCAAATTAGAAAAATATTAATTATTATAATAAAATAATAGCCATAATAAATAATTTTTAATAGATATTATAGGAAATATATAAGTTCTTTTAGCTTAAGGCTTTATGTGTAAAAAAATCCTTAAATGTAAAAAAATATTAAAGAAAATAAAAAGATTAAAGAAGTAAATTTTGTTAAATATTTTAATAAATTAATTATTATAAGTTTTAAAACTATAAATAAAAGAAAGGGAATTATATTTCCAATGTTTATAATTTAATTATTAAAGATTTTACTATATTTATTATTAATAAACATATTTATCCTTTCTTAATTAAACATTTCCTATAAGCTTTTTTAAAATAACTTTAAATCTTTATTCCTTACTAATAAACTTTAATGATAACTTTCCTAATTTAATTTATTATATAATATTAATGATAATATTAATAATAACATTTTTATATTTACTTTAAAGCTAAAGAAAATTATACTTAAGAATAATTTAAACTACTTTTTAAAATAAAAATATTTTAATTTTATATTAAATAGGGAAAACTATTTTTATAACATTTAAAATTAATTAATATATTATACTACTTTAATATTATTACTAAAAATCATTAAGTATAAAAAATATACTTTACACATTTTAATAAGCTTAAGCTTATTATAATTATTATAAAAATTAATAAAAATAGCCTTTTAACTTTATTATAAGTATTTATAATAAAGTTAAAATATTTAAAATATTTATAAAATTATAAACATTTATAAAATTATAAACATTTATAAAACGGATTTAATAATAAAAGCTTTAAAAAGATTTTATTAAAATAAAATATAATAAAACCCCTTTAATTTTCTTATTTAAATAGAAGTTATAAATTTCCTAATATTATAATATTAATTTATTATAAGTAAAGGAGTTATTATACGCTTTTATAGAATCTTTAAACCTTTTTTTTTTATTTTTTAAAAATCCCTTAAACTTAAGCCTAAGCGAAAAGTAAAGCTGTGATTTTTAAAAAATAAAAAAAAGGTTTAAAAATTTTTCCTCGCGAAAGGCTAGTTATAAGGGTTTTAAGGTAATAACTTTAAACGTACGGGTAAAATTCCTTAAACTAACTAGTTATTTATAATACATATAAAAAAGTAATAAGTATATATTCCCATTTAATTTATATGGTATTTTATTTAACTTATTATTATTTTAACATAGCCACGTTTTATTAATTATAATATATTTTCTTTACCATATATAATATAATTTTACCTTTTTTTTCAAAGTTATTATAATATTAATATTAATAATATTAACTTAAAATAATAATAGCTTAACTTATAACCCCTTTTATAATTATATTGTTAATTAAAAGTATTTTAATTACTTAGTAATAAGTTAATATTAATTTAATAAATTATATATTACCTCGATTAAATTATATGTTATTCCTTGTTAAAATATTTATTTCTTAAGCTATTTATTAAAAAACTAAGTCATTTAAATATAACCTTAATTAGTTATTTAAAACATATAAAAAGGTTTGTAATATATACTTAAATTCTATTTCTAAGTAAAGCTTTAGCTTTATTATTAAAAGGAGTTTTAAAGTTAAAACCTTAAAAGGTATATATAATTTTAAAACACCTTTTATTTATTACTTTTATATTTATAATTAATTATAAAAGGTATTTAATATTAGTTATAATAAATGTTAATAAGGATTATAAAAATGTAAGTACCTTTATAAAGGAATTATTTTATATAAAAAATAGGAATAAATAATATATTATAATTAAGGAAATAAGTTATAATTATAAATTAAGTTTTAATTAGGCTAATATATCTTTTAAACATTAATAATATAAGTAAATTCATTTGAATACAACTATATTAAGGCTTTTATAAATAGGCTTAATTATAAATTATTAAATAATTTAATTTTTATTAAGTTAAAACCTTAACTTTAATATAATCCATTTTAATATTTAATAAGGTTTAAATCTTAATATTAATAATGCTTTTAACTCCTTAAAAAGCCACAAATTATATATAGTTATAAAATGTTAAAAAATCATAATTATTATAATAAATATATAAAATATTAAAGCTAAATTAAAGGCTTATATTTATAAAAAGTTATTTAACATATAATTGTTAATATAAAAGCTTAAGAAATATAAGGAATAACATAGGATTAATTATTAAATTAATATTAACTTAATAATAAAAAGAGTTATTAAGGTATTTTAAATTTTTAAATGATATATTAAAATATAAAAAAAACCTTAAAGTTTTATTATTTAATAATATATATAAGGTATAACATTGTGATATATTTTTTTATATATTTTTATATTAATTTAATGCTTTTAAATTAATTAATTTAACATACCATTGTTTAATATTATAGGAATAATGTGTTTATATATAAATTTTAATGTTACTTTTAATTTATTATTTAATAAGTTAAAAAATAATTTCTTATAATATTTAAGTTGTTTAAAGTAATTACGAATTAATTATAAAATATTATTACTATTAATTATTTTAAGTGATTTTTATAAAAGGTTTAAAGAAGTTATAAATAAAATATTTAATAAAATATTATAATAGTTATATGTGTGGTATATATTTAAAAATGTGGTTTATTATATAAATCTTAAGTAAATAAAGCTATTTAAAGTTATAAACAAAAAGCTATTTAACATTAATAAACGATAATTTGTTAATAATAATAGCACCTTTTTAATTAATGGCTAACTTAATCTTAATCTTTTATTATATAATAAAAAAAGGATAATAATGAAAATAATAAAGAAAAGGATTTTAATAAGGAATTTGCTAAGAAATAAGCTATTTAAATCATAAGTAAAATAGTTAAAAATACTAGATTAATACCTTTAAAGTTATAACCATTAATATTTAACATTAATAATTAATTAAACTTTTACAATGGCTTTATAAAAGCATGGAAAGTAGTGGTATATATTAACATAAAAAAATCTTTTAAGCGATATAAAATCTATTAAAAAACGATTTAAAAAATAAATATATAAATTATTATAACCCTTTTTAATGGGAAATTGTTATAATAATAGGTTTAATTTTTAATTAAAAATAATAATATTTAAATTTAATTAATTATATTATAAAAATGTTTAAATAAGGTTTAATGCCAATTAGTGTTAAGCTTTAATTAAAGATTACTAATTAATATTAATTTAATTTTTTAAGCCTTATATATGTTATCTTTTTATTTACTTATTACTTCATTTTAATGATTATTTTGAAATTTTTTTACTAACATTTCCTATTATTATAGCAGTAATAAATTATTTATTAATTTATTACCTTTTCTAACATATTTAATACTATTAATATATCATTTCTTAGGTTTAAAATTATAGGATTATAGCTATAAGTTAAATTAAAAGCTTTTATTAATATTTTAAATAATATATTTACAAAAGAAATTATAATTTAAGTATATTATATTATTAAATATATTAAATATATATTAAATAAAAGGCCATATATAATATTATAATATAAAAGGTTAAATTTATAATTATTTTAAAGTATTATAAGGTTAATATTTTTAAAAATGTTTTATATAAGATTTTATTAATCCTATTAAAGCAAATATAATATTAATATATGTTAACTTATAAAGACTATAATAATTAAAAATTTAATAATAAATTTTAATTATTTTATAAAGGTTTTTTTACTTATTAATAAGCGTTATTTTATAAGTATATTTTAAGCTTTTATAAGTTAATTTAAATAATATTAAACTTACTAAGGTATAAACTTTAAAAATAAACGATATAAATTATATTAATGGTTATATATTAATAAAACTATTATTTTAATTAAAAAAGGCTATTAAATAAAAGATATTAAATTTAATGGCTTTTTTAAAGCGATAGTAATATGTAGCTTATTTTAATAGCTTATTATTAAAAGCCTTATAACATAGTTATTTAAAGCTTAATATTTTAAATTTTAAAACATATAAAACGGCTTATATTAAACATGTGGCTTTTAATTAATCTTTAAAAGATATAAATTATAATTAATATTAAATACTTTTTTATAATAAGTTTTTTAAACTTATTTAATATAAATAAATTAATTATAAATTTAAAGCTTAGTTATAAAAGAAGTTAATAAGTGTTTTAAAGTAAAACAATAAAAAGTATAAGGTTTAAGTTATATAACTATAATAATAATCGTAATATATTAATATATAAATGATTATAACAGTTATAACTCCTTATATATTTTATTTATTTATACTTATAGCTTTTTTTATAATGTTAGTTTTTAATTAATTTATATTTATTATTTTAAGTATAAACAAGTTATAAGATTTTTATTAAGTGTTTATATTATTGTTTTAAAAACTTATAAGCATTGTAAATAAGTTATAATTATAGTTATATTAATAAGAAAGTTAAAAATATTAATTAAAATATAAGAGGTAATAAAAGTAATAAAGATAATAAGATTATTTTAAGTTACTTTATTATTAAAATAAATAAAAATATATTTATTAAGTTTATCATTATATAAGTTATAATGGTTGCTATAACGAGAACATGTAAACTATAAAAATAATTTTAAATAACGTGGAATTATTCCGTGTATATTTATTAAAATTTTTAAACCTTTTTTTTTATTTTTTAAAAATCCCCCGAACCCGAGCCAAAGCGAGGAATAGGGCCGTGATTTTTAAAAAATAAAAAAAAAGGTTTAAAAATTTTTCCTCGCGGAAGGCTAGTTATAGGGGTTTTAAGTTAAGTTTTAAATTAGAAATAAAGTAAGAAAAAAAGGTAATATCCTAACCGAAGGCTAAATCTTTAACTTTTAAATTTATTTTCATTTTAATACTTTTTAAAATATTTTTTCTAATTTATTTTTATTCTTTTCATTATTTATTTATTTAATTCATTATTTATTTAATTCATTATTTATTTAATTCATTATTTATTTAATTCATTATTTATTTAATTCATTATTTATTTAATTATTCATTATTTATTTAATTCGTTATTTATTTAATTCATTATTTATTTAATTCATTATTTATTTAATTCATTATTTATTTAATTCATTATTTAATTTATTATTTGTTTATTTTTCATTTATTTAATAATTTTTTAAATTTTTACTTTACGTGGGATTCGAACCTAAGCTTTAATTTTTAATTCTACGATTATTACCACTATACCATTACGATTACGTGATAGAATTTGTGTATAATTATAATTATATACCTTTTAATTTTAAAACCTTATCTTTAATCTTTAATAACTCTTTAACGGACGGGGTTAGCCACGTGCATCCTGTATTATTTAAATAAGAATTTAAAGCTTTATTTATATATATTTTTTTGATTTTTTAAATAAAGGATTAGTAGAGATATTAGATTTTATATATATAAAAGCTTTTAAACTTTAATAGCCCAAAGCTCCAGTGGCTCCAGTGGCTCTAGTAGCTCTAATAGCCCAAAGCTCCAATAGCTCCAGTAGCTCCAGTGGCTCTAGTGGCTCCAACGCTTAAATATTCCTTCCCAAAATACCCTTTATATTCAACCTATAGTATCTCGGCCTATAGATATCGTAGCATTATACACCCAATATTATTAAATAACAAATTGGCTCTTCTATTTAATTACATAGATCTTATCCTTATTGGGTAAGAATTCGTAAAATTATTAAGGTTTAAAGTTTAAAGTAAGGATAAAAGAAAATCTTATCTAATTATCGCGCGAGAAAAGCTTATTAATTACTTATCAGTTTCTTATCAATTACCTTATTAATTACCTTATCAATTAATTTTCAAAAGTTTTAGCATAAAAAACCTTTGGTTAGGATTAAAATTAAAAATAATAATTCTTTAAAATAAAAATAATTAGTTAAAGGAAAAATTATTGTTTTTATTTTTTATTCTTTTTTTATTACTTTTTTATTATTACCTTTTATTATTACCTTTTATTATTACCTTTTATTATTACCTTTTATTATTACCTTTTATTATTACCTTTTATTATTACTTTTATTATTATTATTTTGTTTTAATTTACGTGGGATTTAAACCTTAAACCTTAAGTTATGTAATACGCGAACTTTACCACTATACTAATATATATTTATTGAAAATTAAGCAACCATTTTAATATATAAGGTTATTTCTTTTTAAATATTTAATATTTTTACGATTTATTTTCGTAAAAATATATAATTACTAACGTTTTAATATACTTTAAATAAGGTTTTATATAATAATTTTTATAAATTTATTTAACTAATATTTATAAAGTTAAATGTTTTTTTAATTTTTTAATTTCTTTAATTTTTTTAATTTTTTTTTAATTTTTTTAATTTTTTTATTTTTTAATTTTTTTATTTAATAATATTAATATTATAAATTAAAGTAAGATTTAAATTATAACAGTGGGCAATATGCACCACGTGATAATAAGCGATATATAAAGCGGTTAAATTTTACCGGTAATAAAAATTAGCCTCACGTATAAATAAGTAAAATTACACACACACATTATAATTCTTTTACGTAATAATAACAACATTTTTAACACTTAAGCTTTTAATAACTTATTATTATATTAATAATATTTAAATTATTTAATTTTTTTAAAAAATATAATAAATTTATAAAATAAAAATAAAATAATTAAAAATAATATTTAATTTTTAATATTATTTATTTTTTTATTTATTTATTTATTTATTTATTTTTTAAATTTTTACTTCACGTAAGATTCGAACTTAAGCTTTAATTTTTAATTTTATAACTTTTACTATTACGTTATTATAATTACGTGATAAAATTTATACGTAATTATAATTATATACTTTTTAATTTTAAAACTTTATTTTTAATTTTTAATATTTCTTTAACGAAAAGGGCTAGTCACGTGTAACTTATATTATTCGAATGAAAATTTCAATTTATATATATATTAAATTTTTTAAAAAAGTCTTAGTAAAAATGTTAAATTTTATATATTAAAAAGCTTTTAAACTTTAATAGCTAAAAGCTTTAAAATGCTTTTAAACTTTAATAGCTAAAAGCTTTAAAAATGCTTTTAAAATTTTCAAGTTAACCTTATTATTTAAAACTAAAATATCTCGGGTTATAAATGAGCTATAATGGTACGTTTAAAGTTAAAATGTGCGAAATTAAATGCGTTATTTAATGACAGTTTTTTAATTTTTATACCATTAAAATTAGTAAAGGGATAATGTTTTAAACATTAAAGGTTTTTTTATTTTCCCTTATTAATTACTTATTAGTTTTTTATTAATTACCTTATCATTTCCTATAGTAATTTTCAAATCGAGTTTTAACGTAAAAAACCTTTAGTTAAAACTAGCTTTATTTTCGTTTTTATTAAAATAATTTATTATAACTTTATATTTAAAGTATTTTAAAATTAATAAGGGTTTTTATTAAATTTATATATAATAATTATTAATAAATTAAAATATATAAATCTTTTAATTACACATAAAACATTTTTAATAGTATTAATAATAATTTTATTATAAAAATTTATACTATTATATAATAAAATATTAACATAAAATTAATTAATAATAAATATTTTAATAATTTTAAATAATTACTTTTATGCTTTTAATAATATAAATATTAATTAACATATTTATATATTTTCCTTAAAAGATTTTAAATTAATATATTTTCCAATTTTTATATTTTCTATTTAAATTTAAAGTAGTATATAATATTATATATAAGCTTTAAAAGCTTTTTAATATATAAAAAAAGAACTATTAACCTTTATTAGCTTATAATATTAATATAATATATAAGTTTATTCTTAATTTTATATTAATATTATTTTCCTATATTTTTCTTCTTATTTTTTATAAATAAAATAATCTTCTTTAATTAATATAAATACGTATTATTATTATAATTATTAATAACTTTTTTCTCAAAGTTTTTATTTAGTATTATTTTTATATTAATATAATAGTTAAAATCTTTTATTATATTATTTTATATTAACTTTTACAAATTAATTTTTTATAATATTTAATAAGTAATAAGCATTAGGTTATTTGTTAACAGCTACGAAGCAGCTATAAACCTAACTTATATTAATTATAATTTAATCTTATATAACTTAGTTTTACTCTTAATATTATAACTTATTTTATATTTAATTAAATAATCTTTAATATTTAATAACATTTTTACTTATTATAAAATAACTAATATAATTTGTATTTTAAAAAAATAATATTCTAATATTACTTTTTTACTTTTTTTAAATTGCTTACTTAACTTATTTATTTGCTAATAATTAGTTAAAATAACCTAATGTTTTTAATATATTAAGTTATTTATAAGTAAAGTATTTTATAATTCCTTTAATATTTTAATATTTAAGATTTATAATTTATTAATATTTATAAAAGTATATTATAATATCTTATAATTAATTAATCTATTTTTTTAAATTTAAATATAGCAATTTTTATTTCTTTAAAGTTTTTTATTAAATTATTATTTTCTTATATAATATAAAATATTTATTTATAAATTTAATTATTATTTATTTATATTTTTAATTAATAAGTATATTAATTATTAAAAGATTATTTAAGTTTTTTTATTATTAAATTTTACTTATTTCTTTAAAGCAATATTAAACGGGCTATATAATATTAAAAAGTCCGTTACGTTATATACTTACCGCCTTTTAAAATAGCCTACTATTAAAATGCAATTTTATTTCATACTTAAATAACTTTATAAATATTTATTATAATATTATATAATTTAAATAGGAAAATAAATAACTTAAATATGTATATTCTAACCTTAATTACACTTTACTATAATATTTATAGCTAAAGTTATTTAGGATTAAAGTTAAAAGCTTTCCTAAAAAACTTATATAATACCTTTATTAGCTACCCTTTAGTAATAAGGCTTTTATAAAGCTTTTTAGGCTTTTATATAAAACCTTTTACAGTGATTTTAAATATTAAAAAAGGAGCACATAACCTTTCCAAAATACCCTTTAAGTTTAACCTTAAATAACTTTAGCTATAAATATTATATCACAATATAACCTAAATTAAAATATATATAATTAAGTTATTTATTTCCTTATATAAATTATATAATATTATAATAAATATTCGTAAAGTTATTAAGGTATAAAATTAAAGTCTTACTTTTTAAATTTTACTTATAGCCTAACATAAAAGTAAATACCATATAGCCTATTTAATATTACTCTTAAAATTATTAAGATTAAATTATAAAATATTATTTAAATTAATTATATTATTTAATAAAACTTTAACTTTTTATTTTATAATTATATTTAAATATTATTAAATTAATATAATTTAAAGGCCTTTTAAATATATAATAATAATATATTAAGATTTAATATTATATTAATTACTATTAATATTAAATTTCTTAATATACGTTTTATATAATTATTATAAAAATTAAGTAAAGAGAAAATATTAGCCTTTTAATAATATTTTTTCCTTTAAAAAAATCTTATTTTAAGTTTAAAATAAAGTGAAAAAGTAATAGTAATAATTTAATTTATTAATATTATAACTAATACCATTATTTATAAATATTAAAAATATAGAAATTATTTAAAGTTTATATTAAATAATATAAATAAAAGGTTAAAATTTATTAGAAAGTTTATTATAAAGATTTATTAAATTATTAAATATAATAAAATTAAATAAAATATATTTAAAGAATTTATTAACAAATTATATTAAGTTATAATAGATATTATTAATAATATAAAGGAATATTTTAATATAATAATAAAGAAAATTAAAGATAATTTTGCTAATATTAATAATAAGTTATAAGGAAAATATTATAATAATAATGGTAATTGATTATTATTTAATCTTTAAATTAATATATAATTAGTATAATTAGTATAAAAGAATAAGGAAAGAAAAAAGAATAAAATATAAAAGAATTTAGTTATATTAGGAAAAAGATTAATGTTAATATTGTTAATAATATTAAGTAAATAACCATTAATAAAGAGAATAAAGTTAATATTAACTATTTTAACTTAATAAGTAAAAGTGCTAACACTTATATTTATAATTTTATGGTAAATCTTTTAAATGTTTAAAATTTTGTAATAAGTTTCTTAAATGTTTAAGATTTTATAATAAGTTTTAAAATAATTATTAAAATTAATATTATTATAATTTTAAATATTAATGGAAAAGGTAAAAATAAAGGAAAAAATGTTAAAAAAGAAAACTTTTTTATACTAATTAATATTAACTTATATATTTAATATAACATCTTTATTTATATTAATCTTTAAGCTTTTTTTAAGCTTTTTCTTATATATTAACATATATTAATATATTTTTTTTCTTTAAAAAGGCGAAGAAATTACATTTAAGCATTAGCACAAAATATTTGCATTTAACATTTAAAACGATAGCTTTAAAATTCTAATATTATATTATGTTAATTTTTATTATATTAGTTTTTAAGTTATTAAGGGATTAATAAATTTAATTATATTAATTTTAAGTTAAAGATTTTAAAAATTTAAATAAGAATTAAATTATTAAGTAATAAATAACAATGTTAACTAGTAAATTATTAATAATTAAATTTATAATAAAGGATTGTTAAATATATTTATTAATAATAATAAATTTAAAACCTTTAAATAAAGATTTTTAATAATAAATTAACAAGGGTATTAATTTTTTTCTTTTAAAAGGGGTAAATAATAAGCGATAAGCACTAGGTTATTTGTTAATAGTTATAAAGCAGCTATAAACCTAACTTATATTAATTGTAATATAATCTTATATAGCTTAGTTTTATTTTTAATACTATAACTTATTTTACATTTAATTAAATAATCCTTAATAATATTATTACTTATATCTTTTATAAATAAACATAAAAACATATTTAATATTAAATTTGTTTTTCCTAAAATATCATAAGTATTTAAAATAAATTATAATATATATATTAATATAATTATAAGCTTATTATTTATTTTATTAATATTTAATATTTTTAAAAATATTTAATTAATAATATCTTTTATTATATTATAATTTATTATAATAATAATAAGTTTTTTATAAAATTAAAGTTATCTTTTTCATTATTAATAAGTTTAAATTAAATATATTATTTTTACTTTTATAATTATTTTTAATAAAAATAAAATAAAATATATAAAAAACGCTTTTAAAAGTTTTTTAATAGGAAACCTTTGTTAAACTTACTTAACAGCTATAATAAGCTATTACTAATTATTAATAAATTTGTATTTATATTTAAGTAAAGGGATAAAGGCTTAAAAAACTTAATTTATATAAGGTATAAAATATTTTAGTTATAATAAAACACTTTTACCTTAAGTAATAACTAACTATTAGTTAATAACTTTGTTATTAATTTGCTAATAAGTTTAATAATTGTTTTTTATAAAAAAACTTTTAAAAGCGTCCTTTATATTTTATTAATAAATATATACTTGTTATTTTAAGTTATATTTAAATAAAAAATTATTATTTTAAAAATATAATATTATTATAAGTTTAAAATATAAACTTTAAAGGATTTAATAACTTATTTTAAAGGATTTTAAATAACTTTCTCTTTAATTTTATTAGTTTAAAATTACTCTTTTTAATATATTATATTTAGCTATTATTATTAACAATGTTTTTACCTTTTCTTTTCTTATTATAAATATTTTTATTTTATACTTTTATAAAAATAAAACCTTTTATTAATATTAAGAAATATATTACTATAAAAAAATAAGTATATTAATACATTAATCTTTTTAAAAGTTTTTATTTAATCTTTAAATATTAAAATTCCTTTATTATTAATATAAAAATTAAAGAATTTAATAAATTTATATTTAAAAAGGATTTATAAGCTGTTAGTACCACGTGATAATAAGCGGTGTGTAAGGCGGTTAGGTTTTACCGGTAGTAAGGATTAGCCCCACGTATAAATAAGTGGAGTTACACATACACATTGTAATTCTTTTACGTAATAATAATAACATTTTTAACACTTAAGCTTTTAAGATTTTTTAAATTTAATATAAATTTAATTTTATTAAGTAAATAAAAAAAATATTTAAATAATATATAAAATTTTTAAAAAGCTTTAATTATTAATTTATTAATTTTTATTTAAACATTAATAATTTATTAAAACTTATAAATATAACTTAAAATATTTTAAATCTTTTTAATAATATTATTATTATATAATTAATATATATTTAATTATAAGTAATTATAATATACCGTTAAAAAGGTTAAAGGCTTAGCTTTAATTATTAGGGTTAATTCGTATATTTTAAGCTAAAAAAGAAAAGAGGAAAAAATCTATAATATAGTGCGTAACCTTTATTTATATACGAACTTTATAAGGTGTATAAGCCTTAAGCCCGTGCCTTACTTTAAGCACTTAACCCTTAGCATAGGCCACGGCATTATAGTAATTAATAAAAAAATTATAAAACATTAATAAAATTATAATATTACTTATTAATTAATTATAATATTATATTCTTTTATTATAAGTTTTATTATTTTAATAGTATTAAATTTTAATAATATTTTATCTTATTAAATTTAAATAACGATAAGTTAATATTATTAATTATAAGGCTTTTTTAAAAAGCTATATATATTTGCGAATAATTTTAATAGTATAAGGTTTATTTAATTAAAACTTATATTATTTAAAAGAGTTAATTAAAGCAATTTAAAAGATATAATTATTAACCTAGTATATTTTCTCTTAATCGTATAAATTAAGTAAAAAAGTAAATAACAATTAAATCCTTATATCACGTGGTATTTTTTAATTATATTACTTAGTTATATATATATATACGTGTGTATAAATTAAATAACTAATTAAATTAAACTAATTAAATTAAACTAATTAAATTAAACTACTTAAATTAAACTAATTAAATTAAACTAATTAAATTAAACTACTTAAATTAAACTAATTAAATTAAACTAATTAAATTAAACTAATTAAATTAAACTAATTAAATTAAATTAATTAAATTAAACCTATGGTAATAGTTGTTATAATAACTGTGTTTTAAGGTTAAGTTAAAAGGCTTTATATGGCATAAAGCTTTTAATTATTACCCACTTTTTTAATTAATTTTAATATTAAAAAAAGAATATAACGAGATAATATTTATATTATTAAAATTGCCTTAATTAACTCTTTTAAAGGATTTAAATTTCATTTATATATACTTAATATTATTAAAGTTATTTATAAATCTTTAAAAAAAGCTAGGATATATATGTAATTAGTAACATTAGTTTATTACTATTTAAATTTAATAAGATAAGGTATTATTAAAATTTAATATTATTAAAATAATAAAACTTTTTTAATAATACCTTACCTTATTAAATTTAAATAATAATAAACTAATATTATTAATTATATATAAATCTTAGCTTTTATTAAAAATATATAAATAACTTTAGTAATATTAAGTGTATATAATTAAGATTTAAATTTTTTAAAAAAGCAAATTAAAGCAATTTTAATAATATAAACTTTATTTTAATACACCTTTTTTTAATCGTGAAAGTTAATTAAAAAAGTAAATAATATTTAAAAGCTTTATATTACGTAAAGCCTTTTAACTTAACTATTATTATAGGTTTTATTTAGTTAGTTTTATTTAATTAGTTTAATTTAATTTATACGTACGTACGTATATACGTTTATAATAAAGTAATATAATTAAAAGGTATTACGTAATATTAAGCTTTAATTATTATTTACATTTTTATTTAATTTATATAATTAAAAGTAAATATATTAAAATAATATTTATATTATTAAAATTACTTTAATTAGTTTTTTAAAGGATATAAATTTTAATTAAATTAACCTTATATTATTAAAGTTATTTACAATTTTATATAATTTTTTTAAAAAGGCTTAAAACATTGTATAATTAATAATAATTACCTTGTAATATATTATTAAAAAGGTTAAAGGGTTAGCTTTAATTACTAAGGTTAATTCGTATATTTTAAGTTAAGAAAAATAAAGAAAAAGATTTATAATATAACGTATAACTTTTATTTATATATAAACCTTATAAGGTATATAAGCCTTAAGCTTATGCCTTATCGTTAACATTTAACCCTTAATATAAGCCACGACATTATATACTTACCGCGATTTAAATTTAATAAAATAAGGTATTATTAAAATTTAATACTATTAAAATAATAACACTTTTTATTATAATAAAAAATAACTATTTAATAATATAAATTTATTTAAAGATTTAATATTAATAATAATTAAACTTTTATATTTACCTTTTATTATATATTATATAATAAAACATAACTAATTAAAAAATATTAAATATTTTATTTAATTTATTTTACTTTAATTATATAATATATTAAATATTTAATTTAAAAATCTTTTATTTTAAATTTTAAAGGAATAAATTTATTTTATTTGAAAATATTTTTATTAATTATTATAAATAAACGAAAAATTATTATATACTTAAAAGAAATTATAATAAAATAAAAAATTAAAATCTTAAGTTTTAATTTAACAACTTAAGCTTTATTTTTAAAATATTAATACTAATTTATCTTTTTAATATAATTAAATAAAACTTTATTTTATTTAAAATATTAACCTATACCTTTTTATTAAATTATATAAAAGCAAATAATAATACCTTTACGTATAATATTTTTATATAAACTAAATAAAGAAGTAAAAATAAATATTTTAAATAAAATAAAATCTTATTTAATTATATTAAAAAGATAAATTAATATTAATATTTTAAAAATAAAGCTTAAATTAATAAATTAAAATTTAAAAGTTTAATTATTTATTTTATTATAATTATTTTTATAATAATTTTACTTTATTTAGTTTTTAATATTACATATTTAATATTATAATTATTGCTTTAAATCTTATTATTTATAAAATTATTATATTAATTATAAATATTATAAAGAATAATAAATCATTAAGTTTTAATATATTATTAAAGATAATATTAACTATAAATTAAATAATTTTAATAATTAATAAGACATAAAAATTAATAAATGAATTAATTATAATTAATTATAATTTTTAACATAAATATAAAAAATATTAAAAAAATTAAAAAATTAAAGAAATGAATTTTATTAACTATTATAATAAATTAATTATTATAAACCTTAAGATTATAAATAAAAGAAAACGAATTATATTTATAACATTTATAATTTAATTATTAAAGATTTTATTATATTAATTATTAATAAATATATTTATTATTCCTTAATTAAATATTTTTATAAACCTTTTTAAAATAAATTTAAATCTTTATTTTTTAATAATAATAATAATAGCTTTAATACTTAACTTTTAATTTAAAACTTTTTATTAAGAAAGTAAAGATAATTAGTTATAAATATAATATTCTTTTATATTTCTTAATTTATTAAAAATGGCCTATTTTATTTTTATTTTAAATTAAATTTTTTAACTTTTAATATTAATATTTTTAATCCTTAAGTAATAATTAATATTTTAAAGCTTTATAATAAATAATTTTATTATATATAATTTATAATAATTAATAAATAATTTTATTATATATAATTTATAATAATTAATGAATAATTTTATTATATATAATTTATAATAATTAATAAATAATTTTATTATGTATAATTTATAATAGTTAATAAATAACTATTAATATAATATTAAAATAATTATATTAAAATAATTATTTTATAAGTATAAATATAAAAAATAATATTATTAATATTATATTTATTATATATATAAAATTAAATTAATTATTTTATTTATAATTTATAAGTAAAAAATTATATAATAAGTTAATTTAATATAAGTAAAATTAAATAATAAGTGGTTTATAACTTTTATAAAAATATTTTAATATAAATATAAATATTAATATTAATTATTTATAACGAAGCGAGGTAGGTTTTTTCCGATAAAGCACGGTTCCTATTCGAAGATTTACTAAGTAGTAATACTATACGCCTTTATAAGGTAAACACTTACTTTTAAGTAATTTTATACATATATAAGCATATGACGTAAAAATAATAATAATTATTATTTATAAAGTAAACTTATACTTTATTATTAATAAAAAGGATTAAAGTAAATAACTTTATTTATTTTAAAAGAAATATAAAAATAAAAATATTATTTTTTATATTAAATATATATTAAATAAAAGTAAAATTAATAATATCCTTAAAATATTATAATACTATGGCTTATATTAAGGGTTAAATGCTTAAAGTAAGGCATAAGCTTAAGGCTTATATACCTTATAAAGTTTATATATAAATAAAGGTTATATATTATATTATAAATCTTTTCCTTTTTTTTTAGCTTAAAATATACGAATTAACCTTAGTAATTAAAGCTAAGCCTTTAACCCTTTTAACGGTATATTATAAATATTATTAAATAAATTAAAGATTATTTATATTATTATAAAATTATTTTATATAAATATAATAATTATAAATAATTAAAAAAAACTTAATTAAAAATAATTTAATAACTTATTTTAAGTTTATATATATTATAAATTAATTAATTATAAGTTATATATAAAATATAAAAGGTTATTTTATCTTTTTAAAAAGTAATAATATAATTATTAAATATAATAAATATATTTTAATGGCAATTTTAAAGCTTTAAGCTATAAAACTATTTAGGAAAAAAATAAAAAAGATTTAAGAAAAAAGGTTATTTATAACTATTTATAAAAATAAATAATTATTATATATATAAAATTAAGTAATAAAAATTTAATAACTTTTAAATATTATTAAAATAATATTATTAATTAATGAAATAAAAACTTTAATTAAAAGCTATTTTAAAAAGTTAATTTTTACAAATAAATAAAGCTATTTAAATAAATAATTACTAAAGTAATAATTTATTATTAACATTTTAATATAATATAATTAAAAACATATAAAGGCTTAAAGCTTTTAATAATAATACTATTATTATTTTCTTTATTTATTTTATTTATTTTTATTAAAAAAATAAGTTTTTAAAATAATAAAATAATAAACAATATAATTATATAATATAAGTAAAAAGATAATAAAGTAAAATAAATGTTCTTTAATAAAGTATAATTTTTACTTAAAAATTTATTAAGTAATAATATTATATACTTTTATAAGGTAAATATTTACTTTAAAATATTTTTATATACTAAAGGTATTTCCTTATTAATAAAACCTTTTATAACATTTTTTATGCTTTAAGTTTATTCCTTTAATTATATAAAAGCTAGTATAGAATTAATGGTTTATTTTCCTATTTAAGCAACTTTTTTACATAATTAAAAAGCTATTCCTTAAAAAAATTTAATATAATAAATAATAAAGACTAAATTATTTATTAATAATTATAAAGTAATTATAAACCTAACTTATACTAATTAGAATTTATTTTATATTTAATTAAATAATTTTAATATTTAATAATACTTTTATTTATTATAAGGTAATTAATATAATTCCTATTTTAAAAAATAATATTAAAATATTATTTTTTTACTCTTTTTAAATTATTTATTTAATTTATTTATTTATTAATAATTAATTAAAATAGCCTAATATTTTTAATATATTAAGCTATTTATAAGTAAAATATTTTATAATTCTTTTAATATTTTAATATTTAAAATTTATAATTTATTAATATTTATAAAAATATCTTATAATATATTACAATTAATTAGTTTACTTTTTAAGTTAAATATAATACTTTTTATTTTTCTAAAATTTCATTTATTTTTTTTAATTAAATTTTTATAATATCTTATATTTTAAGCCTAAAAAATAGAAAATAATTTCTCAACATTTTAAAAAGTTTTATCAAATCATTATTTTTTTATATAATATAAAATATTTACTTATAAATTTAACTATTACCCATTTATATTTTCTAATTAAATAAATATATTAACTATTAAAAATCATTTAAATTTTTTATTATTAAGTCTTACTTATTTCCTTATAATTATTACCTAAGTTTTTTTTAATTATATATAAATATTATTAGAATAAAAGAAAATACTTAAAATAATAATATTTATTAACTAATATTTAAATTTAAAATATATATTGAAATTATTAATAATAAATATTATTTAAACTTTAATATATATAAAGAAAATTAAAACTTATATTAATTATTAATAATAAATTAAATAAAATATATAAAGAATTTATCAAAATTAAAATTATTATATATATAAGTAAAAGAGTTATTATATACTTTTATATATATAAGTAAAAGAGTTATTATATACTTTTATATAAACTAATAAAAAATGTAGGTTAATACCTTTAATAAAACAAAATTTTATTTAACTATATTAAAAAGATAAATTAATATTAATATTTTAAAGATTAAGCTTAAATTATTAAATTAAAATTTAAAATTGTAATCATTTATTCAATTATAATTACTTTTAATATAAAATTAAATAAATTATTAATATTATAATTTCTTATAATATGTTTAAATTCTTTTAATATTTTTATTTTAATTTATAATATAATTTATAAAAAAACTTTAAAATATTTTAAACTTAAAAATAAAACTATTATTTATAATTTAACTAGTGTTAAATTTATTTTAATTATTTATATATACTTTAATAAGATTATTAAAACTTAATATTATAGTGTTAATTATTAAAATATAAGTAATAATAATATTATAAACTTTAATAATATTTTTATTAATAATAAAAATTATATTTTTAAAGTTTATATATTTAATTTTTTAAAAAACTTTATTAATAAATAATAATTTAATTAAAAGTTTATTATTTAAAAGATGTAATTATTAAATTATTTTTTAAATTATTTAAATACATATTTAAATTAAGTTTACTAATATTATTAATAAATATTGTGGGCAAAGGAGTTATTGTACGCTTTCATGTAGACTGAATAAAGGAGTAAAGATTGATGCCTCAGACAAGACGAAGTCTTGTCTGACTGCATCAAAGAGATAGATTAGTATTAATACCTTAGAGGTAAAGCTTAGGTTGTTAGATTAGAACTTAGAATCTTAATCATTCGTTCTATCGTAATTGCTCTCATGGTAGCTCTGCTCCGTTTGGTTCTTGACATCACATATTTGGTATTGTGATTACGGCTTCGAGTCCTATCGTTTACAGGATTGCCATATTGACCACGGATACCACAGAAGGTATTCCGTACGACCTACCATGGAGCGCGGCGAATCATCAGGATCAGGTTCAGGCACGCCGTTGAAGGCGACGCCGACTATGGATCAGATGATCTCAATGGTTAGCAAGATGCAGAAATCGACAAATGAACTGAATGCAACTAACCGTGATCTCCAACGCAAACATGAAGAGATGCAGGAGACCTTGAATCAGAAGGATGCTGACCATCGCAATGAGATGACAGCAATGACAAACAACTTCCAGCAGATGTTGCAGGAAATGCGTGAGCTTTCAGGGCTCAAGTCTTCACGTGTAGAAGAATCTTCAGACGTGGAAGACATTGAAGAAGATGAAGAAATTGAAGAAGTGGATCTTATTAGACACCCCGATGAACCAGTTGTCACAGGCCTCAAGGCCGCGGACAAGGGGAAGGGAGTCGCGTTTGCGATCCCCACTGTCCAACCGCCAAAGATCACGCCATACCAGTCATTGGCAAGCACGTCTATCCCTCCTCGATCGAGCATTTCCCGCAAGCCCTCTCGAGACGAATCCGAACCCCTGTTCCCTACCAACAAACCTCGACGACGCTCTTCCTTGTTTGACTTGTCAGATGGCAGTGACAGCGACGATGATGACATCCTCGCGTCTACCCCAAAGCCGAAGAAGAGCACACACAAGAGTGGTTCAAACTACCTTTTGGAATGGGAACACTTTGATTTCACACTGAACAAGGAAAACCACCTTCGTGGTGTTCAGAACTGGTTGGTGTATCGTGATGCCCTGATGTTATCACTGGAGACCATCGGGTACGAGGAAGGGATGCACCTTACACGCTTTGACAAACTCAAGCTTGCTGCAGCCATCACAAGGACCAGCAAGAGAGAACCTCTTGACCTCGTCACGGGTGTCCGTGATGGAGTTAAGATGCTCGGAATATTTGCAAAATCATGGGCATCCACGGGGAGGATTCAGCAGCGAGAGCTCTGGAAGGATCTCACCAAGATGAAGTATGACGGAAAGAACCCCCTAACCTTCTCGTCCAAATGGAAGTCACAGGTTCGCCAATGCCGCGACGTCGGTCTGCCAATCGAACAAGAGCAGTCGATCACTATGTTCTTTACAGCCTGCGAACACAATGCATCTGATTGGGTGAAGTTCACCTCAAAGCTCATCAAGAGCACGGGTATGACAATCGATGACGTTATCGAAGACTTCAATAATGAATTCAGAGACAAGATGAAATCGACGACCAATTCTGGAACCTCTCACAATTCGAGAGGCAGAGGCCGCGGTCGTGGCAGAGGTCGTGGTCGTGGCGGTCGAGGCAACTCGAACGGCAACAACAGCAACAACAGTAGCAGTGGAACCACTGATGGGAAGCCCAATTGGGACACTGATCTTGGACCCTTGTGTTTCAACTGCAAGCAGTACGGACACTTGTCAAGGGATTGCCCCGAACCACGTCGAGACAACAATCGCGGCGGCCGTGGGCAAAGTAACCGAGCTCGCGGAGGTCGCTCACAGTCTCAGACCGACACCAACGAACCCAAGCCGCCCGGCGGACTCACATACGAACCCAACCTTGCTTCCTTCTCGGCCTACATCCAGCCAAACGATATGAGGCAGCTGATCGATTTTTACCAAGCTGAGATGAGCCGGAGAGAAGGAGCATTGGCTGAAATTGATGATATAGAGGAGGTTGACGAGGAGTTCACTTCACCAGCTGCGGCAGCATTGCTTTGTTCAAGCCCTTCGGCTCCCCCGTCCGCATTTCACCTTCGTGCCTTCTCAGCTGAGATCGGTACGAAGAACGACTTGTTGTTCGATACCGGCTCGAATGTCCACATCACAAACAACGACTCGGATTACGACGCTGGAACTTCAGTTGACATCCGGAAGTTCAAATTCTCTATTGGCACAGGTGCCGGGAGAGTTTTGGCAGAAAAGATGGGTCGCGTTCGTTACGAACTCATGAACACACCCCAGACCCACTCACTTACCACCCTGAACCATGTTCTGTATGTCAAGACCTTCCCTGTCAAGATATTCTCGGGTGAACTATTCTACCGCTACGGTGGATACATCGCAGGACACAACATTAAGGACGCCAAAGGCAATGTTATTGCCTTGTTGAACGTCAGGAAACGTGGGTTCTTGCTGTGGCGACGCAACACGGAAGAACCAGGTGTGCCTGAACCTTGGAAACCCGTAGGAGACCAATAGGGATTGTTGCTGGGGTTGTCCCTGGCAGAGATCGATGACACCAAGCGTGTCTTCGCGGAAGCCCTCAGTGGCAACACGTTTTTGGTTACAGATGAAGTTATGCGGAAGTTGATACTTTGGCATCGGAGACTCTGCCACCCCAGCACACAACGATTGATTTGGACAATACAAAGGACCATTGGAGTTGACTTGCTTCCATCGCAAGTTGAGGCATTACCATGCTTTGCCTGTGATCAGGCGAAAGCGCAGAAGATTAGGTCTGCGGACCCGCAGGAGAAGGCGGACCACGTTGGACAGGTACTTTGGTGTGACGTGGGTACTGTTAACCCAGAATCAGCTGAGGGTCACAGGTACTTCTCCCTTATTGTTGACGACAAAAGTCGGTACCGAATGTTTGATATGCACAAACAAAAGAATGATGTACAGGATACCCTTGAGGCTGTTGTTGAGAAGACCCTGTTCCGCCTCACTGCTCTACCCCCTGACGATGACGGCAAAAGCCGTCGCATTACCACAATCCGTTTGGATGGGGGACGTGAGTTTGGAATGACTCAGTTTGAAACGTTTTGCACAAGAAACGGAATTGATCTTATTACATCCACACCCCAGAACCAGTACCAGAATGGCGTGCCCGAGAGACACATTCAGGCGGTACAGAATGCAGCACGGGCTACAACCATTCAGATGAAGATTCCCTCGTGTTTCTGGCCATGGGTCATGGCAGGCACAGCCTACGTGCTGAATCGGTCTGGCGCTTCCACAGATGATGGTCGCACAGCTGCCGAATGCTACTTTGATGAATTGGACCCTGGAAAAGACCACAAACCCGACATTACCAATCTGAGGATCATTGGATCAAGGTGTGTTGCGTACATTGACGAGAATCAGAGGGTCAAGTCCGAGAAGATGGATGCGCGAGGTGCGAAGGCCGTGTTGTTAGGCTATGTCGGAGAGCACAATTACATTGTTTGGATAATCGACGGAGGACGCATGCTCAAGACGCCGCACGTCACGTTCCATGAAGATCTCGGTGACCTGGAAGGTGCCCCTGATCCTCGTGACATTGTACGTTCCCTACCTGAACACGTCCAGAGGCGTCTTCGCCACAGGACTACTACCAAGAGTTACATCCGTGATAGAGATTACAATGTAGTCGATGAAGACGCTACCGACAAGGAGACAGGAGTCATCAAACGAAAGCGGGGCCGACCCAGGAAGAAGAAAGTACCGGATGCGTACCACTGTGTAGCCCCTGTCGATTGTGATGAGATTTTTGAAGCATTGACAGCTTGCTCCCAAGAGGGGCCAGGGGATACAGGGGATACTGCAAGGGATGACTCAGGACACGAGTCGCCTAATTTCCTCGACGAAACTGACCAAGCATTGACGGCCCGTCAGGATTTTGTGCGCATAGTCAGAAGTACTTTGCCCTTCGATCAGGATGATGAAGACCGTTTGCGTAGACTTTCCCTGCTCACTGAACACCATCAGGTGTTATCCACTCAGAATGACACAGACCCAACCTTGGCCGAAGCAAGAAAGAGCAACGAATGGGCCAAGTGGCTGGAAGCCATCTTTATCGAGGTACGCGAGACTCTTCAGAGAAACACCTTCAAGTTCGTCGACCGCAGTGTTGTCAAACGCGGAAACATCATTGACTCCAAGTAGGTTTTGAAGAAGAAGTTCCTCTCGACTAGAGAACTTGAGAAGTATAAGGCTCGCATCGTTACCAGAGGCTTTGCTCAGAGAAAGGGCATTGACTACAACGAGACAAGAGCAACAACCGCTAGGGCTGCTTCTTGGCAGATTCTTATGACATTTGCCGCGGCCCGAGCCTGGCACATGGTTTAAGTTGACTTTATTACCGCATACCTGAACGGTAACCTAAAGGAGCAAATCTTTATGTATCAATTTCCCCTCCTCCAAGAATATTTCGACAAGTTCCCTACTAAGGCTAAACAGCATAGGTATATGGCAAACAAGATCATCAAATTAATAAACCCGCTATACGGCTTAAAGCAGGCTAGCGCCGCTTAACAAACCAAGATATATCAGTTTATAAATAAATATGGCTTCATTTCCTTAGTTTTAGATGACGCTATCTACATTAACAGGAAGTTAAATATTATCATTACTTCGTACGTAGATGACTTCATCTTGTTTAGACCCGATAAGGAGAAGCTCAAGGAAGTCGGATGAGATTTGAACAAGGAAGTCTAGCTCAAGGACTTGGGAGACGCCGATCAGTTTCTGGATGTACGGATCGTCAGATCAACACCAACAGGTGACGTGAGGATTAATCAAGCAAATTACATTGAGAGAGCGCTGAAGGAATCAGACCTTGCTGCAAGTAAACCTGTTTCTACACCCTTCGATCCCAATTTTCTCCCCAATGTCATACAACGTGTCGATTCAGCAACCAAGCAGGAAGTGTATGAGTACGCATCACTCGTTGGGCGTTGCAACTTCCCAGCTTGTATCTCTCGACCTGACTTAAGCTTCTCAACATCTACTTGGGCCAGATTCATGTCCAACCCCTCTCCTGAACATCTCATCGGAATCAAGAGGGTTGGCAGGTATCTGAGAGGGGCGACAGGTAGAGGGATTCGGTATCGAAAATTAGACAACTCTCACCCCCATTCGAGATTCAACGAGCTTGGCTTGTTCGGTGCCGTGGACACCAACCTGGCAGGAGACATTGAGACAGGACGCTCAACCACTGGCGTCGTCTTCTTTATGTCAGGCGGACCAATCCTTTGGTCATCTCGACTCCAAACAGTCGTTTCCAAGAACTCATCTGAGGCAGAGTTCATCGGCCTGAGCGAGTGCGCCAGTGATGCCGCATGGATTCGCAACTTCTTGACTGAATTAGGTGGTATGCCCGATGGGCCAATCACAATACTTGAAGATAACACTGGAGCCATGAAGTGGGCAGAAAGCACAGCGGTAAACAAGAAGAACAGACACATTCGGATTCAGTATTTCTATTCGCGACAGGAGATTGAGGCTGGCCACATCAAGCTACAGTACGTACCGAGCGCTGAGAATCCTGCTGACATGTTCACCAAGCCATTGAACAAGAGTGATTTTGATCGAGGATGTGATCTTCTGGGTTTGGAACCATTCTGACAGTTTGTTCATTTGTCACCCATCAGATCAAGAGGGGGTGTGGGCAAAGGAGTTATTGTACGCTTTCATGTAGACTGAATAAAGGAGTAAAGATTGATGCCTCAGACAAGACGAAGTCTTGTCTGACTGCATCAAAGAGATAGATTAGTATTAATACCTTAGAGGTAAAGCTTAGGTTGTTAGATTAGAACTTAGAATCTTAATCATTCGTTCTATCGTAATTGCTCTCAAATATTTTATATTTAATATTTTAATTAAACTTTCTTATTTCTTTATTAAAAAGGATATAAGTAATATTTATTATAATAATAAAGTAAATGTAAATCTTATATGTTTAATTATTAAAGATATTATTTAAAGTAAATTTAAATTAAATTAATACCTTATAAAAAATTTATATAAAATCTTTAAGAATTTTAATAATAGTTTTAAAAGTATTTATTTTTAAGGTTAATATTATTTTATAATAATTAAGTGGTAGTTAAATTTTTAATCATTTTACTTTATTATTATATTTTTTAATATATTATAAATAATTGAAATATTATATATATTAATTATAATTTTATTAATTTTAAATAATATGGTAAATTGTTAAATATATATTAATATAATTACTTAAGTAAAATTATCTAATTATAATTTAATAATTATTTTTAACTCTTTTATTTCAATTATAATAAATATAATAATAATTTGTATTATTAATGATTAATATTTTAACTAATATATTTAACATATTATTATTACTTAAAAAAATAATTTTAATAATTAAAAGTTAAAATAAATTAATTTATTTATATTAAATAATATTATAATTAATAGGATAAATAAATATAAATAATAAAAAAGATTATAATAATTTAATATGATATTTATATTATTAATTACATTATTAATTATATTAAAAATATAAAGAAATTATTAATATTTATTTTAATAAATTTTATTATAAAAATATTATAAAATAATGAATAATTTAAATTAATTATTATTTAATTTAATTATTTATTAAGTTTAAGATTTTTAAAAATATAATAATTGTTAGTTTTTTTAAAGTTAAATAAGGTAAGGAAATAATATTATAAGCTGTTAGTTTTTAAATTTAAGTAATAAATATGGTTTATAATTATTATTTTTTATAAATAAATGAAATTGTTTAATATATAAATTATATTTATAATTATTTTAATTTTAATTTATAAATTTTTATTATATTTTATAGTAATTATAATTATTAATAATTTTACTTTTTATATTAAAAGTTATAATAAAGTTTAATATAAAAATTTTATAGTAATAAAGATTTATTAAAATTAATAATAATTTCAATAAGGTAATTATAATATTATAAAGTTAAAAGTTAATTATAAATCTTTAACATAGTTAAAATAATAATACTAATATATAAATTAATAATAAAAATGGTAATAATTATTAACTTTATTATTATTAAAAAAGAAATAAAGGTAATAATAATTATGATAAATTAAAGGTTTTAATTATTAAGTATATAATAATATTTTTTGGTAAATTAATTTTTATTATTTTATATTTAAAAATGATAATTATAGTAATAATAGTAATAGATTTAAATATAGTAGTAATAAGTATAAAGGTAGTAGCTTTAATTATAATAAAGGTAAAATATAATAGTTAAAGTGGTTAATAATTTATTTAATATTATTAATATTTTTAATATTTTTAATATTATTTATTATTAGGGATTATTTAATTTAATATAAAATAAGTTGTTATATTAAAAGTAAGATTAAACTATGTGAAATTAAATTATAATTAATGTAGGTTAAGTTTATAATTACTTTATAGTTATTAATAAGTGACTTAATATTTAATATTTAATATTTATCCCTTTTAAAGGAAAAAATTAATATCCTTATTAATTTATTATTAAAGATTTTTGTTTAAAAATCTTAAATTTATTATTGTTAATAAATATATTTAATAATCTTTTAATAATTTAATTCCTATTTAAAATCTCCACTTTAAAAATTAATTTAATTAAAACTAATATAATAAAATAATATAACTTTAAAGTTATAATTTTAAAGATATTATTTTAAATGTTAAATATAAATGTTTTATACTTTATATTAATATTTAAATATAATTTTTTTATCTTTTTAAGGACAAAAAATATATTATATAAGGAAAAGCTTAAAAGAAAAGTTTAAAGATTATTAAAAATAAAAATATTATATTAAGTTTAATTATTATAAAAGAACTTTTTTCTTTAATATTTTCCCCTTTATTTTCGCTTTTTATTAATATTTAAGGTTATAATAATATTAATTTTAATAATTGTTTTAAAATTTATTATAAAATTTAAAATATTTAAAAGATTTATTATAAAATTATAAATATAAATATTAGTATTTTTATTTATTAGGTTAAAATAGTTAGTGTTAACTTTACTTTTTTGTTAAGGGTTATTTACTTAATATTATTAAAGGTGTTAATGTTAATTTATTTCTTAATATAGTTAAATCCTTTTATATTTTTTCTTAGTTTTTTATATTAATTATTTATTAATTAAGAGGTTAAGTAATAATTATTTATTATTTATTATTATTATTATTATTATTATTATTATTATTATCATTATTATTATTATTATTATTATTATTATTATTATTATTATTATTATTATTATTATTATTATTATTATTATTATTATTATTATTATTATTATTAT
>KZ111302.1:51549-66348 GCA_002120335.1 Hypoxylon sp. EC38
TATTATTATTATTATTATTATATTTTCTTTATAATTTATTATTAACAATATTTATTATAGCTTAATATAACTTTTTAATAAATTTCTTAAATATATTTTATTTATTTTTATTATATTTAATAATTTGGTAAATTTTTATAATAAATTCTTTAATAAATCTTAATTTTTTATTTATATTATTTAATATAAGTTTTAAATTATCTTTGTATTTTTAATATTTATAAGTAATAATATTAGTTATAATATTAATAGATTAAATTATTATTATTATTATTTTTGCTTTGTTTAAAACTTAAGGTAAAATTTCTTTAAAAACTATTATTAAAAGGTTAATATTTTCTTTTTATTTAATTTTTATAATAATTATATAAGGCTTATATTAAAAAATTTAATGTTAATAATAATTAATATAATATTAAATCTTAATATATTATTATTATATATATAAAAAACCTTTAAACTATATTAATTTAGTAATATTTAAATATGGTTATAAGGTAAAAAGTTTAAATTTAATTAAATAATATAATTAATTTAAATAATATTATATAGTTTTTTAATAGATTTAAAATAAATAATTGTATTTAATTTAATATTAATTAAAATATATTATAAACTTTTTAAAATTTAATTAATATTTAATTAAGGGTATATTATAATTTAAATAATAAAATAATATTAATTTTTTTATTATTTTTAATTTATTTTATAAGTTTTAATTATTATAATTTAAACCGTTAAAATATTTATAAGTGTGTTTTTGTTTATAATTATTAAATTTCTTTTAATAATGTTTATTAATATTTTTAATTAATTATAAAAGATTAATAAAAGTTTAAGTATTATTATTATTATTATTATAAAAGGATTTATTATTATTATTATTATTATTATTATTATTATTATTAAAGTAGCTTATATATAAATTTTATTTATAAATTAAAGTGTTATTATTAAAAAAGTAAAGATTAAAGTTTAATTTTTTAGCTTTAATATTTTTAATAATAAGTTTAATATTTATATTTAATATATTATTATATAATAATATTTTAATTTAATAATAATAAAAAGTAGTTATAATAAAAAATATTTAATGTTAAATAAAAGCTTAAGTTTATATAAATAAATAAAAGTTTTATTATATTAGTATAAATTTAAGGAAATTATAAAGGAAATTATATAAGTATAAGGTAAATATTTAATAAATGTGATTATATTTTAAAGAATTACTATTTTAATAATATTACATTTTAATAATACTTTATATTATTACATTCGGGAAGCGGTAAGCTATTATTACTAATTGCGTAACGACTTATTATTATTATAATAAATTGGGAATAATTTTAATAATATATAATCTATTTAATTAAGATTTATATCTTTTGGAAAAGCTAATTAAAGCAATTTTAACAATATAAATCTCACCTTAATACACTTATTTTTAAGCGTTTAAATCGGTTAAAAAGGTAAGTAACAATTAAAAAGCCTTATATTTTATAGTATCTTTTAATAGTATTACCTTATTATACTTACATACGTATATATGTATAAATTAAATAGCTAATTAAATAGCTAATTAAATAACTAACTAAATTAAATTAATTAAATGAAACTAATTATATTAAACTAATTAAATTAAATTAATTAAATTAAACTAATTAAATTAAACTAATTAAATTAAATTAACTAAATTAAACTTATTATAATTGTTACGATAGTTATATTAAGTAATTAGGGTATATATAATATAAGGCTTTTTAATTATCATTTACTTTTTTAACTAATTTAAATGCTTAAAAATAAGTGTACCGAGGTGAGATTTATATTATCGAAATTACCTTAATTAACTTTTCTAAAGGATATAAATTTTAATTACTTAAATAATTTATTCCTAAAGTTATTTACGATTATATATAACTTTGCGAAAAAGATTTAAAACGTTATATAATTAGTAGCAATTGCTTATTACTTCTCAAATGTGATAATGTAAGGTATTATTAAAATGTAATATTATTAAAATAGTAATTCTTATATTTTATAATAATGTTAAAATAAATGAAATTTAAATAAAAAAATATAAAGATATTTAAAAACAAAATAACGTGTAAAGTATTTAATAATATAAAAAACAAGTTATTTATATTATAATATATATTATATAAGTTTTTATAGTTTTAAATATTTAAATATATTTACATTATATTAAAATATAAATTTATAAAAATTAAAAAATTTAAAGAAAAATATTATAAAAAAAGTTTTAAATTTTTTAAATATATAAAGGTTTTAAGGTTATTATTTATATTAGTATAATATAAAATAGTTGTTTATATAAGTGTGATTTATTTTTAAAAAGTTATAAAAGAATTAAAAGCAATTATAATAAAACGAATAATTAAAATTTTAAGTTTTAATTTAACAACTTAAGCTTTACCTTTAAAGTATTAATACTAATTTATTTCTTTAATATAGTTAAAAAAACTTCGTTTTATTTAAAGCATTAACCTTTACTTTTTTATTTAATTTATATAAAAGCGTATAATAACTCCTTTACCTATAATTAATTTATAAGCTTTTTAATTTTATAAAATATTTATTTATTATTATTATTTTAAATAATAAATTTTTTTATTTAAGATTTTTTATTATATAAGTTTATATTTTATAATATTTTATATAATAAAATAATTAAGATAATTTTATATATATGTTAATATAAGGGTATATTAATTTTATATGTAAAATTTTTTATTTATTATATAATTAATAAGGGTTTAATTTGTTATGTTAATTATTTTTTAAAGGTTTTTTTAATAAGGTGTATTTTTTATATAGTTTAAAATATATTAATTTTTTAATAATAAATAATATTAGTGTATATTTAATGTTATGTTTAATTTTTATTTTTATTATAATGTAATTAATTATTGTTTTAGCTTTCTTTTAACATAACTTATATATTATTTTAAAGTTAATTATATTAATAAAAATATTAAATATTAATAAAATTGTTTAAGGTTTAAAGTTATAAATGATTTAATTTAAAGATTTGTTTAATATTAATAATTTAGTATTATTTAAATTGTGTTATAATATTAAAATTAAATTATAGTTTTAATATTTTAATTCTTCTTTTTTATTTATTTATTAGTTTATAGGTAGTAATTTATTAATATTATTAACTTTATTCCTATTTTTATAAAAATGATTTATTATAGCTTTAATATAAATTTAAAATTTTTGTTTAATAATATTTTTCATAGTAATTTTTAGTTTATAAATATTAAAGCTTTTAATATTAAATTTACTTAATATATAACTTTATATTTAAAATATTTTAACATTAATAAGATTTTTTTATTAAATTTATATATAATAAGTATTAATAAATTAAAATGTATAAATTTTTTAATTATTTATAAAATATTTGTTAATAATATTAATGGTAATTTTATAATGAAATTTTATATTATTATATAATAAGGTATTAAAATAACATTAATTAGTAATAATTTTTAATGGTTTTAAATGATTAATTTTATTTTTTTAATATTATAAATATTAATTAATTTATTTATGTATTTTCTTTAAAAAGTTTTAAATTAATATACTTTTTAAGTTTTATATTATATGCTTAAGTTTAAAGTAATGTTTAATATTATATGTAAGTTTTAAAAGCTTTTTATTATGTAAAATAAATATTATTAACTTTTATTAGCTTATATTATTAATATAATTTACAAGTTTATTTTTAATTTTATATTAATATTATTCTTTTATATTTCTTTATTATTTTTTATAAATAGGAAAATTTCCTTTAATTAATATAAATACTTATTATTATTTTAATTGTTAATATCTTTTTTAAAAAGTTTTTATTTATTATTACTTTTATATTAATATAATAGCTAAAATCTTTTATTATATCGTTTAATATTAACTTTTATAATTTTTTTATAATAAGTGTTATTAAGTATTAGGGATTATTTAATTAAGTATAAAATAAGTTATTATATTAAAAATAAAATTAAGCTATGTGAAATTAAATTATAATTAATGTAAGTTAAGTTTATATTTATTTTATAGCTATTAATAAATTATTTAATGCTTATTACTTATTATTAATATTAATAAGTTAAAAAGAAGTTAAAGGTAATAATTATTTAAAAGATAAAATAATTTTTAAATAAAATTATAAAAATAAAGTGAATAAAAAAGTAATATAATACCATTTAAAAAGTTTATGTGCATACCCTTAAATCTCACTAAAACACATTAAATTTAACAGCGAATAAAATATTTATATTAAATAATAAAAATAATCCGTTAAATATTATTAATATTATAAAAGGTAAAGATAAATATATAAATTCGATTTTAAAAAATTCCTTTATTTATAAGTTTAGAACACGATTAAAGTAAAATATTCGAGAATTCTTAAAATCTTATATACCTCGCCTTAAATTTTATATGGCTTATTACATTTAACCCTTACTCGCAAACATATCTCGTAATTTATACAACTACTAATCAAATATAAAGTAAGAATCGAACTTTTTAAATTTATAGAAATATTTTCTCGTTAATTATGTTTATTAAATTAAAGACCTAATAATTTTACTATTTAATTTGAACTTTTAACTGCCATTTGAAATTGGTGTGTTTTAATAGGATTTGGGGGTATGCACATAAACTTTTTAAATAGTATTATATTAATATAACCTAATTATTCTTTAATAAATAATTATAAAATAAATTTAAAATAATTGAAATGTAATTTCTATTATTTTATAAAATTAAAGTATAATGACTTAAATTTAAATATTAAAATAATTTAAGTAAATAATAAAAAGAAAAAATTTATTAAAAATATAATAAAGTTTTTAATATTTTATTTAAATTATTAAATATAAGCTTTATTGTTAAAATGAAGAAAACTTATTTTTAAATTAATAAAAATATATATATAAAAAGTTTAAATTATAAAAGATTTAGGATAAATATTTTTTAAAATGTAAAAAAATAATTTTTAAAATGTTTTTAATAAAACCTTTAATAATAAAGATATGAAAAAATATATTAAATTTAAATAAGATTTGTAATGTAAATGGTATTAAATTTATTAATATTATATTAAAGGAAAGTTTAAGGAAATATTATTTAAAAAGGTATTTATATTTAAAAATTAATATTATTAATATTTATAATAATAAGTTAATTATTTATATTAATTTAAGTATATTAAATTATATAATTAATTATAAATAATTTATAAACTTTATTAAAGGTTTTAAGATTTTTAAAGTTAAAAAATTTATAATTGTTAAAAATATATTTAATAAGGTTATTATAAATAAAAAACTAAAATTTTATATTAATATTTTAATAATATAAAATATTAAAAAAGTTTTATTATATATTAAAGTAAAAGTATAAATATATAATAATTATTTAAAGTTAAATTTATTATTTAAATAAAAGTTTTATAAATAATGTAATATTATTTTAAATTATTTAAAAACTTTAATAATAATAATAACTTATTTAAGTGTTAAAATATATATTAAATTTGTAAAATTAACAAATATTATTTAAAGATAAATATTATATATAAATTAAAAGCTTAAGTGTTAAAAATGTTGTTATTATTACGTAAAAGAATTATAATATATGTTTATAACTTTACTTATTTATACGTAAGGCTAATTTTTACTACTAGTAAAATTTAACCGTTTTATATATCGCTTATTATTACGTGGTACTAATTACTCATATAAATTATATTATTATTTTTTTTAATAATAATATTTATTAAAATAAAATATATTAATTAATTAATAAGAAAAAACTTTTAATTTATATTTAAATATTTTAATATAATATATAATATTTATAATATATTAATATTAAATAAAATAATATTTTTAAATAATATAAATAAAAAAGTTATAACTTATTATAAAATAAGGTTAAAATATATAAAAGAAATTAATATTAAAAGATATTATATTATAAATTAAGAAAAAATTAATATAATATAAATAGTTATAACTGTTTATAATAATAATATAATATTAATAGTTTATTTAATATTAAAATTTATTATAAATAATGTTATTAAAAAAGTATTATATTTTAATAATAAAACCTTTAAAAGGGTATAAAAGATTTTTTAATAAAAAAAGCTTTAATATTAATATAATAATATTATTAAATATATTAAAGCTAAAAAAACATTAAAAATAATATTAAAATATAAAATATTATAGGTAAAGGAGTTATTATACGCTTTTATATAAATTAAATAAAGGAGTAAAGGTTAATGCCTAAAATAAAACAAAGTTTTATTTAATTACATTAAAAAGATAAATTAGTATTAATACTTTAAAGGTAAAGCTTAAGTTATTAAATTAAAACTTAAAATCTTAATCATTCGTTATATCGTAATTACTTTTAAATATATTATTATATAAAAAATATAAAATTTAATAATAATTTAATTAAAGTGGTAAAAAATATAAAATATAAAAGGATAAAGGAATTTTTAAATTATTAAAGAATAAAACATAATAATTAAGTTTATTAATAATTAATAATAATTTTTAAAGTAAAATAAATTTATTTCTTTAAAATTTAAAATAAGGAATTTTTAAATTAAATATTAAATAAATTATATAATTAAGGTAAAATAAAGTAAATAAAATAGCTAATATTATTTAGTTATTTATATTTTATTATAATATATAATAAAAGGTAAATATAAAAGCCAAATTATTATTAACTTTAAATCTTTTAATAAATTTATAATATTAAATAATTATTTTTTATAATAATGAAAAATGTAATATTATAATTAATTAGTAAATAATATTTTATAATTTTTTTATTAATCATTAATAATTAAAAGATATATTAATTAAATAAAAATAATAATATTAAAAAAAATTAAAATATTTCAAGTTATATTTATAAATTTTTAAATTTTACTTATTAAGATATAATTATATAACATTAAGTTATATAACATACCCTACACCTTAAGTAAGGATAAAACTAAGGTCGTATATTTTATAAAGCTATTTTTATATTTAAACTTAAATATTATTTAATTAATTTAAAACTAATTTTATTTATAATAAGCTATATAGTTATTTATCCTTTATTATACACATAATAAACCTTATTTATTTAATATTAATTAGTAGTTAATAAAATAATTAATTATAAATAATAAGAATTTTATTTGGAAAAATTCGGTAAGATTTTACGCTTAAATAATTTAAATAAGAAAAGGTAAGCTTAGAAAATTACTAAAAGGTGTATTATTTTAATTAACCTATTATATAAAGCCTTATACTTTAATTAAATTAGTGAATATATTATTTAACTTAACGTTTTATATAAAGCTTATTTAATTAATTTTAATCTTTTATTAGTTAAGTTTTAAGGTATTTTATATGTTAATAAATTTACGTTAATTATATATTAAAAATATAAAAGATTATTAAAAAAATAAATTACTTAAACTTTATATTATTATAAAAAGCCTTTTGTTTTAATTAAATTAAAGTAAATGTATTATTTTAGTTTATATATTACGTAAAGCTTATTTTATTAATCTTATATTTCTAAGCTAATTTAAAAATCTTAGAATATTTTACATGTTAAAAGATTTATATTTATAACGTATAAAAAGGCTTTAATTAAAAGTTATCACATTTAAGGCTATTAACGAATTAATAATATAAAACACTTTAAAAGAGATTATTTATTATATTTAACCTTATATATTTTTTATATATACTTACCTTATATACTTGCTTTATATACTTATTTTATACATTTATTTTATATATTTATATTATATTTTTATTATTTATATAACATTTTATAAAGTACATAGGAATAATTATTAAATAGTTATTAACTAATAGTTATATGCTTATTACTTAGCGAATTTTACTATATAACTGAGAGCAATTACAATAGAACGAATGATTAAGATTTTAAGTTTCAATTTAACAACTTAAGCTTTACCTTTAAGGTATTAATACTAATTTATCTCTTTAATACAATTAAATAAAACTTCGTCTTATTTAAGGCATTAACCTTTACTCCTTTATTTAGTTTATATAAAAGCGTACAATAACTCCTTTACCCATAAAATTTTATTAATTATTCTTTTTTAATTTTAATTATATTTAAATAATTAACAAGTATTTTAATTATAATAGCATTTATTAAAAAGAAAACTAAAACTTTTAAGTAATTTAAAACTACTTTATACATTATATATTATAATAATTTAAAGAAAATATAAGCTATTCGATTTAATAATATAAAAGAAACTTATTAATTATCATTAGTAAGTAATAATTCTTAGGTTAATATTAATAACTTCATTTTTTAAAAAGTTAATAAATTTATAATACCTTTTATTTAATATAAATAAAAGCGCTTTATTATTAATTTTAAAACTTTTAAAATACCTAATATATTAATTAACACTTTATTAATTAACAATAATATATAAACCTTAATTTTTATTTCTAATTTATTACTAATGTTTATAATTATTTTCTTTACTTAAAAAAATGCTTATTTTTTTATTAAAGTATTTTATTATATACTTTATTTAAATTATATAAAAATATATTTATTAATTATTTTAAAGCTTTATATAATAATACTTTAATAAGGTAAAATGCTTAATATTAATTATACTTTAATAAATACTTTTACTAAAAATTATAAATTACTTATTTTATTATAATAGTGTTACTTTTACTAATTTATATTTTATATATAAACTTAATAACTTAATCATTTAATTAATGGCTTATTACTTATAAAGAACATTTTTAATTAATAATATTACTTAAAATAAATTAGTAAATTCCTTATAAAGTTTTTTAATTATTTTTTAATATTAATTAATATATATATAAACGATTTATATTTTATAACACATTTTATTTACTTTTTTAAAATATAAGCCATTAAATAATAAAAATAAGATTAACCTTATAAATATAAATAAAGCTAATCCCTTTATACTTAGCTTTTAATTTAAACATTAAAAAACTAATAAAAATAATAAAAAAATAGGTAAAATAAATAATAAATCTTATAAAAATGTTATTTAAGAAATTATTTAAGCTTTAAAAATATTACATTAAAATATTATACTTATTTACTTATTAATATAAAATAATTAATAATATTAATAAGTTATTTATATAAATTTTTTAATTATTAATTAATAAATCTTATATATTTTATAAATTAAATAATATTTAAAAATATTTAAATTTTTATTTTAATAAATTTTTATTAACCTATTTATTAATATTTAATTAATTAATAAATAAAGTATTTTAAAGGTTTTAAAAGCATATTTTTATTATAATTATATATTTTATATATTTATATAATAAAGCTTAGTATTAATTTATTCCTTTTCTTTAATTATTAATTTAATTGTTTATTAATTATTATTATAAATTTATTATATATACCTTAAATTAATTTATATATTTTTAAATAAATTTATTATATATACTTTAAATTAATTTATATATTTTTAAATAAATTATAAGCTGTTAATATCACGTGATAATAAGCGGTATATAAAGCGGTTAAATTTTACCGGTAATAAAAATTAACCTTACGTATAAATAAATAAAGTTATACACACACATTATAATTTTTTTACGTAATAATAATAACATTTTTAACACTTAAGCTTTTATAAATGTTATAAAGCTATTATTTTTTTAATTATATTTAAAACATTAAATAATTTAACCTTTATTATAAAGGTTAATATTATTAATAAATAAGTAACTTTTTAAATAATTAGTTTATTATATAAGTTTATAATTTATTTATAAAATAATTATTTACTTTTTATATTATTTATAAATAATATGTTATTTATTATAAATAAGGCTTAAGTTTTAATGCTTTTATTTTTATATTTAATGTATAAAGTATATATTATATATAAATACCTTATTATTTAATTAGTTATTATTATATATTTAAGTTTTAAATTAGTTAAATAATGGGAAAGTTATATAGTTATAAATGTAATGTTAAGTTTAATTATTATTATAATGTATAAAATTAATTTCACATATTTTTAAAAAGCTTTAATTTTTAATTTAAAAGCTTTTCCTTTATATTTAAAAAGTAATTTAAATGGTAAAAAAGTAAATAAAACCTAGTTATTATTATTTAATTAAAACTTTACTATAATTTTTCTAATATATTTATTATAAAGTAAAGAAATTATTTAGTAAATTTTATCTTTAATTATTTTAATCTTAAAATATTAGCTAATTAATCCTTAATTTTTTATTTTATATAAGCTTTTTAAATGGTTAATTATCTTTTATATTTAAGTTATATATTTAAAAACATTTATTATTAATATATTATTTACATATATTAATATATATATCTTTTTATTAATTATATAAAATAAGTATGGTTTTTTTATTAATGTAATAAACCTTTTAAACTTTAAGGTATTTTTTATTTCTTTATATTATAATAAGGGAAAATTACATAGCTTATATAATATTTTTAAAAATTTAATATACTTTTTATCTTTATTTTTATAATCTTTAAAAAGTTATATAGTAATTAGCTTTTTACTTATTTTAAAAGTATTTATAAATATATTTTTAATATTAAATTATTAAATATTTAAATTAAGCTTTATAATTAATATTATTATTATTGAAAACAATTTTATTATAAGTGTAATAATATATATATTTTAAAGCGTTAAATATTAAACATTACCTTATATAATAAGCTAAGATTTATATTTTTTTAAATATTTATTTTTGTTAAATTTATATGTGAATAATTATTTTAAAAGGAATAAAGTGTTTATAATGCCGTGGCTTATATTAAGGGTTAAGTGTTTAAGGTAAAGTATAAGCTTAAAGCTTATATACCTTATAAATATTAGAGATTATTTAATTAAGTGTAAAATAAGTTATAATATTAAAAGTAAGGCTAAGCTACGTAAGATTAAATTATAATTAATATAAGTTAAGTTTATAACTACTTTATAACTATTAATAAAACCTAATCCTTATTACCTATTAATAAGGTTTATATATAAATAAAAATTATACGTTATATTATAAATCTTTTCCTTTTTTTTTCTTTAGTTTAAAATACGCGAATTAACCTTAATAATTAAAGCTAAGCCTTTAACTTTTTTAACGGTATATTATAGTGTTTTTTACTTTATTATACTTTATAATGTGTTATATATTATTTTTATTAAACACTTAAATTTTTTATGCAATTTTTTAAATTATTTATTAAGTAAATAATTTATTAAATCCTTATATTTTTTTAATAATAGTTTTAAAAGCTTATTTTAATAAATTTTTAATTTATTTAAAGCTATATTAATTTATTTAACGCTTTTTTAATATATTATTATAAAAATTATTATATATAATATTTAATTTTTTTAATTTTTTTAATAAACAACTTTTTATTAATTAAATAAAAAGGTTTTTAAAAAGTTGGATTATTTTAATTTAATAAGTAAGAAAATTTCCTTTTTATTTTTATAAATTAAAATTATAAAGGTTAAATTATTTAAATTTTCTTTTTTAAATTTTTAACTTTTAAATCTTTTACTTTTTTATTAAAACTTAATAAGTGTTATTATAATATATAATTAAGCTTTTAATCCTTTTAAATACCCTTTTTTATATTATAATTATAGTGTTAACGTATTACCTTTTTTATTTTTATTACCATTTTTCTTATTACTTATTAAACTTAAATATTAATTAAATATTTTTATTTTAAAAAAATCTTCTTTTATAAGGTTTATAATCCTTTAAAATAATTACTTAATACTAAAAAAAACACTATCCTTTCCCATTTTTAATTTTAAGGTTTTTTTAAGGATTAAAAGTTTAAAAAATTAATCACTTATTTATATATTAAACTTTTCTTTAATAGGTTATTTATTTAATTTTAAACTTAAGTTTATAAATATATTTTTCTTTAATAAAATTTCTGGTTAATTATTTAATTACCTTTTAATATTTATACTTTTTAACTTAGTAATTTACTTTATATTTTAATAGCTTAATAACTTTTTTTCTTATAGGTTTAATATTTAAAATATTCCTTTCTTTATTAATTATTTTTTTAGTTTATTAACTTTATTAACTTTTAATATTTTTAAGTTAAATATTAAATATTTAATTTTTAAGGTATAAAATATTTTCTTATTAAATTATATATTTTATATAATAATTATCTTTTTTTAAAAGATTTATATATAATATAAATTAAAAATTTAGTATTTTATTAAATACCTTATATAAGCTTTTCTTATTATTTTAAATATTTTCTTATTTACATTATGTTTTTTCTTTTTCTTTAATAAATATATTTTATACTTATATGTATAAATATTACTTTAATTAAGCTATAAATTACTTATTAATACTTTCGAAATTTTTAAGGTATAAAACTTAAAGTATTATTTAAATTAATTATTAAATACTTTAATTAATAAATATATATAATAAATAAAACTTAAGCTTTTATTAATTAATTAGGTTATTATTTAAATAATTTTAAGCTAAAGGTTTATTAATAATTTAACTTTAAGTTACATTTTAAATATTTAGTTAATTATTTTTTACCTTATTTATTTTATACCTTTAATAAATTTATATATATAACTTAGTAAAACTTTTAAATTAATTCTTTTCTATTTTATTTAATACTTAAACTTTATTAATCCTTAATAAAAAAATATTACACGCTTATTATTATTACATATTTTATATATATTAAGTTTAAATTGTTTTTATATTTAGCTTTTAAATAGTTAAAGTTAAATAGCTATTATTATTTAACTTTTATTTATAAGAGAAAATATAAAAAATATTCCATTATATTTATTTTTAATTACAAATAATATATATAATCCCTTATATTTTTTTATAAAAAAATAAGTTTTAAATCACCTTTTAAAATAATTTAATTAATTATTTTTAAAGGGTTTTTTATTTATAACTTAATAAGCATATATTATAACATAGTATTTATATTTAATTTTAAAGGTTTTATTAATTTTTATGTTTTAAGTTTTATAAATTAAAGCTTAAAAAGCTTTTAACCTTAAGTATTTAAAACGTTTATATTAAAGATTTTTTAAATTATTTTATAGCTTTAATAAATCTTTATTAAGTTAATAAATTATACGTTTTTTACTAATTTTTAAAATGTTTATTATACTTATTACACTTATAAATATATTATATAAAATAATCGTTAATAAAGTTAATAAAATAAATAAGTAAATATAAAGGGGTTTATATTTAAAAAAACTAAGTTATATTTATATATAAGTTATTTTATTATATAATTTTTTAAAATTTTTTTAAAATGTAAAATATAATTTTAATTATTATATTAAATACTTATTATATATAATTTAACCTTTAAAATAATATTAATATAAAATCCCTTTATTATTATTATATTTATTAATATTAAATTGTATATATTAAGCCTTAATTTACTTATAAAGTATTTAAAAATTATTTATTTTTTTATATTAAAAATTAAAAAGTTTATAATTTTTACTTAAATTATATTATATATATTCGTAGGTTTAAACAATTTAAAAATTAATAATTTCCTATTATTAATTAAGTTAATTAATTTATAATTGTTTATTATAATACTTTTTAAAAGTAATGTAATGCCGTGGCTTATATTAAGGGTTAAGTGTTTAAGGTAAGGCATAAGCTTAAGGCTTATATACCTTATAAGGTTTATATATAAATAAAGGTTATACGTTATATTATAAATCTTTTCCTTTTTTTTAGCTGAAAATACGCGAATTAACCTTAGTAATTAAAGCTAAGCCTTTAACCTTTTTAACGATATATTATAAGTAAGTATTTTTTTATTTTAAAAATAATAAAAACCTTTAAAGTTATATAGTTTTTAATAATTTATTTTATAAGCTTTTAACTTTTTTAAAATAAGTATAAATTAATTAATATTATAACTATGTTTTTTAACTAGTTTTTTCCTTTTATGTTTTTATTTTTTAATGGTTAACTTTATTTTTATTAATTAGTTTTATTTTTTACTTATAAATATTAATTTTAACCTTAAATTATTTTTAAATAAAACTTTAATAAATTATTTAAATTTTTTATAACGTTTAACATTTAATAGTTTAATTAAATAATTTATTTTAAATGTAATTATATATTAAAAATATGCGTATTTTTTTAAAAACTATTTATAAAATTTTTTAACCTTTTTTTTTATTTTTAAAAAATCACGGCTTTACTCCTCGCTTTAGCTCGGGTTCGAGGGATTTTTAAAAAATAAAAAAAAATGTTCAAAAATTTTTCCTTACGAAAAGCTAGTTATAAGGGTTTTAAGTTAAATTTTAAATTAAAAATAAAGTAAGAAAAAAAGGTATTATTTTAATTAAAGGTTAAATTTATAACTTTTAAATTTTTATTTTATTTTAATACCTTTTTTATATTTTTTTAATTCTTTATATTTTTTTATATTTTTTTATATTTCTTTATTTTCTTTTAACTTTTCTTTATTTATTTTATTTATTTACTTATTTATTTATTTATTTATTTAATTATTTACTTATTTATTTATTTACTTATTTATTTATTTATTTATTTATTTATTTATTTATTTATTTATTTATTTATTTATTTATTTATTTATTTATTTATTTATTTATTTATTTATTTA
>KZ111302.1:66448-114773 GCA_002120335.1 Hypoxylon sp. EC38
TTATTTATTTATTTATTTATTTATTTATTTATTTATTTATTTATTTATTTATTTATTTATTTATTTATTTATTTATTTATTTATTTATTTATTTACTTTATTATTTAATTTTTAATTTTTTTAAATTTTTACTTTATATAGGATTTAAACTTAAGCTTAAATTTTTAATTTTACAATTATTACCATTACACCATTATAATTACATAATAAAATTTATATATAATTATAATTATATATTTTTTAATTTTAAAACTTTATTTTTAATCTTTAATAACTTTTTTATAAAAGAAGCTAGTTATGTGTATTTTATATTATTTAAATAAAAATTTAAATCTTTATTTACTTATAATTCTTTTAAATTTTTAAATAAAAGATTAGTAAAGTTATTAAATTTTATATATATTAAAATTATTAAGCTTTAATAGCTTAAAGCTTTAATAGCTTTAATAGTTTTAATAGCTTAAAGCTTTAATAGTTTTAATAACTTAAAGCTTTAATAGTTTTAATAGCTTTAATAATTTAAAGCTTTAATAGTTTTAATAACTTAAAGCTTTAATAGTTATAATGGCTTTAATGGCTTAAAGCTTTAGTAATTTTAATAGCTTTAATAGTTAATATTTTCCTAAAAAACCTTTTATATTTAACCTTAAATATTTTAAGTTATATATATTTTATTAATATATATTTTATATTATTAAATAAAAAATTAAATAACCTTTTAATTAATATAAATTATATTTTTATTAAATTATATAAGGAAATAAATAAGATAAAAAGGATAAAACTTATAAGTTTTATATTTATTACCTTTTATTTATATAAACGAAAGGTTTTTTTAAATTTTTTAAGCTTTAATTTTTATATTAATTAAAGTTATTAATCATTTATTATTACCTAGTTTATTTTTTTTACAAATTAATATTTATAAAATTATTAAAAATTAAAGTTAAAGTAAAATTAAAAGTATATTTTATTTAATTATTATTTAATTATTACGCGAGAAAAACTTATTAATTATTTATTAATTTTTTATTAATTACTTTATTAATTTTATATTATAATTTTTAAAATAAGTTTTAACGTAAAAAACCTTTAATTAAAATAAATTAAAAATATAAAATAAATTATATATTTTATTTATTAATTTATATAAATTTAATTAATAAATATAAAATTATTATTAAAATTATAACTTTTATTATATTTTTATTATATTATTATATTTTAATTTTTCTTAAAATAATTAATACTTAAAATTTTCATAATAAAAAATTCTTAATAAGCTTTTTCAATTCGACATAATAGCTTTAATAAAACTCTAATATATTTAATTTATAAATATATCACTATAGCGGGGTATATTCCCGCAAAACGGGGTCGCCTATACTCTTACAAGGATCCATAATTAATGTCTATGGTTTGTCTGCAACTTGTCCATATCTCTACCCATGTAGTCACAATAAAGCAGGTACCTCACTGTATACAACGAGGCGACATCAGCACTACCCCACTGAGCCAGTCTGTCCTTAAGCTCTGAAGCTGGTATATTACATATCGCGAGTCACGCAGAAAACCTTTTCTTCTCGGTCTAGGTCTCGACCTAGTCTTAACTACACGTAGCATATCGTAAACACGTCCCAAGATCGGCACTTGCCGCAACTACACTGATTTCGACGAAACAAAAGGGAGCTTCGCGGACCATTACAACCGCGCCGACGCCATGGATTATGAAGCTCTCAAGGAACAATGGAGCGAGGTCGAGGACCGTGATGGTGTTCGGCTGAGTTGGAACGTTTTCCCTAGCTCTCGAATGGTAACTTGTTCTCTCCACGCCTCTGGCTGTCCCTGTACTCGCATCCTCATAACCGCATATGTTCTGAAGCTTTGTATAGGAAGCATCTCGCCTCGTTGTCCCGATCGGCGCCCTCTATACCCCGCTGAAAGAGAAACCAGATACGCCTCTACTGCAGTTCGAGCCTGTAACATGCAAGCAACCATGTCGCTCTGTCTTGAACCCCTTTTGGTTTGTGCTCTTTGGCTTCACTGATGGTTGCTTCTAATCGCGGAGCTAACGATACTCAGTCAAGTCGACGTCCGGGCGCGTCTGTGGATTTGCCCATTCTGTCTCTCGAGGAATCCCCTTCCACCTCATTATAAGGACATCACGCCTAATGCCATCCCACCCGAGCTGCATCCTTCGAACACGACGATCGAGTATAGACTCTCACGACCAGCTCCTAGCCCACCCATCTTTCTCTACGTTGTGGATACTTGCCAGGAGGACGACAGTCTTTCCGCCCTTAAGGAATCGCTCATCATGAGTTTAAGCCTCCTTCCTGAGAATGCTCTAGTTGGCCTGATCACCTATGGCACAATGGCATGCCTATCCTACCCACTTCCGGGATGTATTTGTGCTAACTAGGTTTTGTAGGCTCAAGTTCATGAGATCGGCTATACCGAGTGTGCCAAATCTTATGTGTTTCGTGGCGGCAAAGATTATTCCGCCAAGCAAGTTCAGGAGATGCTGGGACTTCTAGCCCCAAGCCTGCGTCCTGGAATGCCGCAGCAACAGCCTGGTCGGCCTATGCTACCCATGGGACCTGCTACAAGATTCCTGTTGCCGGTCCAACAATGCGAATTTCAACTCACTAAAATCCTCGAGCAGTTGCAGAAAGACCCCTGGCCCGTCGCTAGCGATAGGAGAAATCTTCGCTGTACCGGCGTTGCGCTGAGCGTTGCTGTGGGTCTTCTTGAATCGTCATTCCAAAACGCCGGCGGCAGGATTATGCTCTTTGCTGGTGGTCCTGCTACGGAAGGCCCCGGTATGGTTGTCGGGCCTGAACTCAGAGAGCCGATTCGCTCACATCATGATATTGATCGCGATAACATCAAGTATTACAAGAAGGCACTAAAGGTTGGTTTCTCTCTCGTTCATCGCGTGCGCGCTTGTTCATTTCTAACCACGACATTTTAGTTCTATGACAATCTCGCAAAGCGAACAGCTCATAACGGCCACATAATAGACATATTCGCTGGCTGCCTGGATCAAGTAGGATTGCTTGAGATGAAAGGCCTATGCAACTCTACTGGCGGCCACATGATCCTCACGGACAGCTTTACTTCGTCTATGTTCAAGCAGTCCTTCATTCGTGTTTTTGAGAAGGATGGCGATGACAATCTGCTAATGGGTTTCAACGCTGTCCTTGAGGTTTTGACGACTAAGGAATTGAAGGTGACCGGCTTGATTGGACATGCCGTGTCATTGAATAAGAAGTCGACGTCAGTTGGAGAGACCGAGTGTGGCATTGGTAATACGTGTTCATGGAAAATGTGTGGCATCGATCCTAATGCGAGTTACGGCGTGTATTTCGAGATCGCAAGCCAAGGCGGTCCTGCACAACACCAACAAGGCCAGCAGAAGGGAATGATCCAATTTTTGACGTATTATCAACATTCTTCTGGACAATTCCATCTCCGCGTAACTACTATCGCTAGGAACCTCAGTGGCCCGGCCGGGGATCCAGCCATCGCCCAATCCTTTGACCAGGAAGCGGCTGCGGTGCTCATGTCTAGAATTGCCGTTTTTAAGGCAGAGGTCGATGATGGTCCCGACGTCCTTCGATGGGTAGACCGTATGCTTATTCGATTATGTTCGCGTTTCGCTGATTACAGGAAAGATGATCCTTCTTCGTTCAGGCTGGAGAAGAACTTTACGCTCTACCCCCAGTTCATGTTTCATCTCCGGCGAAGCCAATTTCTCCAGGTCTTCAATAATTCCCCGGACGAGACCGCTTTCTATCGTCACGTGTTAAACCACGAAGACGTGAGCAACTCACTCATTATGATACAACCGACCCTCGACTCGTATACGTTCGATCAAGATGGTGGTCAGCCGGTCTTACTGGACTCGACCTCTATCCAACCCACGCACATCTTACTGCTAGATACATTCTTTCACATCCTTATATTTCACGGAGAAACCATTGCAGAATGGAAAAAGGCTGGTTACCAGGATCAAGAAGGCTACGAAAATTTCGCAGCTTTACTTGAACAGCCGAAAGAAGATGCAAGAGTGAGTGCGGATTGATTTTCTCATTAATATGATATTAATTTTGGGGTAGGATCTTATTGCCGACCGTTTCCCACTTCCTCGTTTCATCGTCTGTGATGCTGGCGGCTCCCAGGCGCGGTTTTTGCTCTCCAAGCTTAACCCATCGACCACGCACACCTCCGGAGCCTACGGTGGCGTTGGTGCCCAGACTGCGCAGACTATCTTCACGGATGATGTGTCGTTGCAAACTTTTATGGACCACCTAATGAAGTTAGTACCATAATGTCCCGATCTCTGGAATTGTATAACTGATAACGCGTGACAGGTTGGCTGTGAGTGGTACTAATTAAGTGTATTCGGAGCCCACGATTCATTGCAGGATTTACGGTGTTTGCCTTAAATGCCTTTTTAGCGGAGGCGGTAGCATTGAACTAAATACTGAATAAAGGTGCTAATATGATGGTTTATATGGGATCACCATCCCAGGCTTCAGGTTTGAAGAGTGAAATGATTCATGCGCATGGCTTACTCAAACGTGCCCAAAACATGCTCACTACTTCATTGTTATTGTAGATAACATGGCAATAGATCTTATATCCTCTGACATCTTTATGGATGCCCTTCATTGATGAAGTGAAAAGCTACCTTATATTGCAGATAACTTGCTCCTCCATTCTCCTGCCCCCCCTCTTTCCCTCTTTTCTTTTTCTTTTTAATTTTGTCGTTTTCGTACTTGGAAACAACCTCACTGCTTGGTCCACCAACTTAAAGGGGAATAAATTTCATTCAAACAGTGTATTACATAATCACACTTTATTCTGTGGGGAGATTTTTTTTTAGCGGTCGCAGTTGAAACAAGCGAAGGTACCGTACAGTAGGTGCTGTATGAATATGAATATTGGACCAATCACTTCCTAATGAATGTGCAGGACCCACTATTTCTCCCCTTAGGCTCCAAAGCACCAGTACAAAATACAAACCCCACCACCTAGGGTTTGTCAAGCCCACAATCAATTTTTTGTCGAGATTACTTTCATCGATTAACATCCACCTCGTTATTGTAAGCGCTCCTCACGAGGCTCACAACATCTTGCGCAAAAGTCTCTGCACGATTTCGACACACAGGAAAATCTCTGAGACTTGACATTCGAGCGAAGATGCGTAAGTCTAAATCAAATTGTCAATTGCTGTTTCCCTGTGCTGACCACCCTGCAAAATATAGCTCCCAAGTTCGACCCCAACGAGGTTAAGGTGATGTACGTCGTGATGTTACCACAATTCGATCTTCCCAACCGAAAAGCTACAATCACCCCAGACATAAGAAAACTGACTCAATGTTATATAGCCACCTTAGAGCTACCGGAGGTGAGGTTGGCGCCTCATCCGCGCTCGCCCCTAAGATCGGACCTCTCGGTTTGTCGCCAAAGAAGGTCGGAGAGGACATCGCGAAAGCTACTGGCGACTGGGTAGGCATTTGACCAGCCCCTCCTACCAAGGCCAACTTAACCAGCTGACAAGTTCTGTGATGAATAGAAAGGCCTGCGAGTTACCGTCAAGCTTACAATTCAGAACCGTCAAGCCGCCGTCTCGGTTGTTCCCACGGCCTCTTCTCTCATCATCAAGGCGTTGAAGGAGCCGCCGCGCGACCGAAAGAAGGAGAAGAATATTAAGCACTCGAAGAGCGTGCCTCTCGATGAGATTATCGAGATTGCTCGGACGATGCGATTCAAATCCTTCTCTAAGGACCTGAAGGGAACCGTAAAGGAGATCCTGGGTACGGCGTTTAGTGTAGGATGTCAAGTTGATGGACGAAGCCCGAAGGCAGTCAGCGACGATATCTCGAGTGGTGAGATCGACAGTAAGTCCTATCTTACGTATTATATCCACTACCCCTATATGCTGGTTGCTGATAAAAGTTAAATGTAGTTCCGGACGAGTAAATACGGATTGGGTGGGCTGAAAATGGTCTTCTTTTTCTTTACCGCTGCATCTTTCGACAGGAGTTCAGGAATGGCTTGCGATAGTCTTCGCCGACGCACTCTGAATTGAGACAAATCAAGTACCTAGTTTTCAGTGATTTCGTGACATGCATACCGACTTCCCAAAGCCTGATTTATATCCTTGCCTACACTCTGAGATAAACCTGCTCACCATGGTTTATTTCAATTTTTGTGTTAAGGGAGATTGGAATGAGACCAACTACTCACCGCGACCTTCTTAATATGCCAAAAATGGAGGTTGAGGTCCATCTTGCTAGGTCAACATATTGTCAATTCGTCCATGGTTTGGTGGAGTAGATGCAGCTTCTCTGCATATGGTGATGGGATGGAATTCCGTGACAACCGAAAGACCACTATTGGGGCCCTGAGACGGTGAACCTTATCTATTCCTTGGTGGCCCATGGCTCGTAGTTAGGGTTTTAAAATCTGCTCCGGAATCCTTTACAACCAAGAAATATATATATGTGACTCAGTTACTCACTTTCAATGCTAACGTTTCGTCGTGCCTATAATTATGTAGTGACGGATTTACCTAGGTCATGAGCATTTCTTCTAAATCCCCTAGCCCTATACTATTTTACTTAACGTCCATTAGGTAGTTCGCGAAATGGTTTAAAACTATGGGAAATTATAAAGTGCTTTATTATATGTACTTTGTAATCTCTAGGTGGTAGAGGGCATACTTTAACAAATGATTTAATGTTCCTTTTAGCCATTTGTTTCCTTTAGATTTAAGTATATTTAAGTATATTTATATAGTTTTATTTGGGCGGAATCTATGCGTTTTTTGTTCGAATATTGGGTATCTTGACGCTTTAGGAATTGCGAAGCGCTGAAATCTAAAGACGCGAATCTGAAGGTATAACTACGTACATACCTAACGTGCATACACAAATTCCAGTATGAGTATGTGTAAAAAATGTACCCGATTATTGACGCTCAAATGTTTGCGAGCCTGAAAAGCATCACACATATGTATATAATACGTAACGTGGTAAGTCGTTTATTTTCAGCTGCAGCCTCTCCCCCGCTCGTCTCACTGTATAACATTGAATAGGGCAGTGCATGTGTTTAGGGATGCATGTACATAGGATATGTAAGCAGTACAAATTAATTAGTCGCCGACTCTACGGTATAGGTTTTGAGAGTCTCACTGCTGTAGCTTACAGGGTGTGGGTGTGGCGACTTGATTTAATTGTCTATCACACCTGACAGCATATGTACTTCCCTAATATAAATCCTTCCATGTATCGGATGTAGGTACATATGTATAGGTATGTACCCAATCAAAACAGCTGGAGAGCCTGTAAGCGTGTGTACATGTATTTAGATAATACCCAATGATGTACGTACTTGTTATATTATCATCTCACTTATGGTACGCGTCCTGGAGTTCCATGGTAACTACATGCACGCATGTACATGTGTGTACCGCTATCTAAATACAACATACATGTACCTACCATATATGTATGTATATTACATATGTAGGTACCTTGCCAAATATGCGCATAACTCACTACATAACTTACATATGTACTAACATTTATATGTATGTAACTAGCTATGTAATAAGAGATATATATACTAATGAACCTATATGAACCTAATCTGGGTAGGTACGCGGGCTATAAGTATGTACTTGTCCATTTATAACCAGCTATATATATAGTATGTATATCATATGTCTAGTATACTCATTTTGGCTTAGCTACATGTAGGTATTAAGCTGGAAAGAGATATTTAAAACATGGATACATGCACGTATGTATGTATACATAAAGTAACTACATACATAGCGTCCCCAGTTCGAAGAAATGTGACAGGAGCTGATGGAGACCAACCGAACCAAAAAATCAATTTAGACTCAGCCCCCCCACGTACGACTAGTACCGGTCTCCTCGACTTATTATAATGTTCCCTTCTGCTACCTACACTCGACATAACTTGACATGACAATAAAGAATTCGTCTACACCGACTCTCAACGGAACCTACCTGTTCCATTTCAATCTCCTTTCAGGCCGCCCATAGGTGCCTCGCCTCCCTTTCCGCCGTCCTCGTTGGGGTCCATTCCATCTCTCATCTCGAGATCTGACTTCGAAAGCCGCGTCGCTCTTTCGCATCTCGACTACATCATCCACATCTCCTCTTCCCTGCCTCGCCTGCGTCCTTGCGCCTGGCTGGCTCCGGAGCTTTCCCGTCGTGCGAGGCAGAGCAGAGGGCGAGGAACCGATCGCTTTAAACCTCACCAAGGAAGCCGGATTTGGCCTCTATACTTCTGATGACAGCCTCAGTTCAGCCTCCCTAGTTAAGATACCTTGGCCTGGTTTTTCGATTGTTATCATAGGGCTGCCCACTTCCAAATGTATATCAGCTAGCTCCTCCCGGCCGTGCTCTAACCAGCAGGCTATAATGAGACCGTTTTACCACTACGATCTCGACACGTCCTTTTCCATTCCCGATCTGCTCTTGCCAGATGTTACCTTCAGTCCAGGTGCACCAGATGGTGCAGCCTTCGCACCATCTCGACTCTCCGCCGCCCTTTCAACTGGATCGCAGACAAAATCGCCTTCCATTTCCACACTACAATCATGCCGCAGCAAGGGCATCCGAACCTCTACAAGGCTTTGGTTTTGCTTCTACGCACCGTGCTATCCCAATTCGTTCCTCCCAACCGTCGTCGTCGTTTTCAACCCATCCGAGGTCGAACGCTTTCATGAACCCGCCTCGTTTATCTGATCATGATGAACATCAGCTCAGGCGCAAAACCCCGAATGGCACGATAGATGCTGGCTATGATGGTCATCCTAGCCAACTTGCCTCGGGGCCTCCTCCCCTGAAACACATGATCTTGCCTACTTCTAGTTTTATATCTAGTGCAGCCTATTCGCAACAGGAACGTGCGATGAAATGCCACATCAAACCTTCGGTCGACGATTGGACGTTCCAGTCACCTGCGCTCTTTAACGGTTCCGGTTATGGTGGCCACTCGGTTCTCGACTCGAATAAGTTGACCTTGGGGGGTAGTTGGCAACATGGATTCAGCAACGATTCTCACGCTCTCATGGCTTTCGATGGTACGCCTAATGCGCCACCTACGGCCTATTATCCCTATAACAATGGGGTTCATATACCAACAGCTCTACAACCTATATATCAGCATTCTCCTGGGCCCGCCATATTTGACAACGGGGGATTATTTCCACCTTCAGTTTGGCCTGATGCGAATATGCCTACTTACCACCCCTCTGCTCACCCAGGAGGCTTGAATTACCAAAATCTAAATCATCATTTCATCCCCCATCTTCGTTCATCGAACGCACCTATACCATCGAGGGCACCTTTTAATTCCCCCGCCGGCTATGAAGAGGGCACGGTAGGCATGCAGACACCATCTCAAGGGCTGGAGTCCCTCACGCTTGAGCCTACTCAATATATCATGCCTGGGTCTGGGTTAAACGAGAATCCCGCACCCTCAAGATTCAGAGAGAAAGCCCTTACAAGCGCCCATCGGTCCTACATTGAGCTCTTGGCATATCTTCATCACGGCAAGAAGTCCCAAAATCGTTCTTCCCAAGAGCCAAGGTCCTCGAAAATGGTGATATTTCCGAAACTCCCTAGATCTTCGAGCCACCCCAATTGTGTTCTCCCCTCTCGGCGATCCCAAGATGGACGTGCCTATAGAGATTTGAATAGTGACAACCATCACATACCAAGTCCTCAGCTCCACGCACCGGCAGAACTCTTTAGGCAGCAAGTTGTGAAACAGCAGCTACGGAGTGGTGAAATGCCCCATGCTACCCTCTACCATATATTAAATTCCGAGAATTCCGGATACCCCGCCGCCGAGTCCGAACGAAGTAGGGTGCCGGTCACACCGCTCTCCAGTGCTAAGGCTGCTGTTGAGATGTTGACACATTTGTGCGAGCAAAGTGGCTGGAAATGGGTCGATGGGATGTTGCTTGGAGGTTGCTTGCACTACGGCTTAGAGCATTATGAGCAATCTCTTGAGTGGTTCCAGAGGATCATCTCTCTGGATGAAACGTAAGTTCCCACCTATTACTTTTCAGAACTAATCGAAGGCTTGACTAACAACTATCCATAGTCACGTTGAGGCAATCTCAAATGTGGCCGCAACCTTGTACTGTCTGAGCCGACACGAAGAGGCCGAACGCCATTGGCTGCGAGCTGTCCGCTTGCGGCCGAGCTATTTAGAAGCTGTCGAACATCTCGTGGGGCTTCTGTGTTCCAGTCACAGAAGCAAGGAAGCTGTTGAGATTATTGATTTTGTCCAGCAATCCATCCGCCTTCCCAACGATCGAGTCGACTGTGAGACTAACCCTAACATAAATAATGGAATTGGCAGTATTGCATACGGCCCCGCTGATTCGCACGTACACCCTCACTGTGGATCAATGAGCGGTATTGAATGTGTCGAAGATTCAAGACTGCCTGGTTTTGGCTCGAGCGGCTACCGCGTGGCCGGAAATGAAAACGGCCGTATTATTGCACTGATTCATGCGAAAGGGAATATGTTGTATGCATTGAAGGACATTGACCGGGCGTCTGAGGCGTTTGAGGAAGCAGTGCTTATTAGTGCTGGAAAGAAGCTCAAGTGTATTCACTCGCTAATTCGCAGAATACAGGCCGTTCTGTCTCCGGTAGACGCCTATGGACTTGGAAGGCGAGGTGGTTCGCAGACTTCTTCAGCCGGGGCCTTGTTACTACCGCCTGAGAGGGCAAGGTATACTGCCCAGTTGGTGTTTGCTACTCATGGCGAGCTTCCTGGACTGCGTTTTGTGCCAGACGGGGCGGCCAAAAGATCTGCAATATCCACCACCAGCAATTCGTTATTATCACTGGCAAAAATTTTCCAAGATGCTATGTCTAATGGAGGCTCCCTTCCTAGGCTTTTGCGTCAGCCTTCTGGCATTGGTGATATTCTGGCTCTCTACTACTTGTCCCTGTCGCTTTCCGAGAGTCCCTCGACAGCCAATAATGTAGGAATTCTACTGGCTAGTGTTCAACATACCAGTTCTATTCCGCAGTTACAGACGGTAGAGAGCCCGAATATCCCGCAGATACCTGGCATCGCTCCCGGTAGTGGTCTTGCTCTAGCTCTTGCCTATTATAACTACGGCTTGAGCTTGGACTCCAAACATGTACACTTGCATACGAACCTAGGGAGCCTTCTCAAGGACATTGGACAGCTTGATCTGGCAATACAGATGTATGAACAAGCTGTTGCGTGTGACGGGAATTTCGACATAGCTCTCACGAACCTAGCTAACGCCGTCAAGGACCGTGGGCGTATCAAGGATGCCATTATGTATTATAAGCGCGCGGTCGATGCTAACCCTGAATTCGCGGAAGCGGTCTGTGGCCTTTCCACGGCTCTTAACTCAGTCTGTGATTGGAATGGCCGCGGCGGTGTACTGCTATATGGCGGAACATACGATCGCTGGCATGTAGATGATGAGGGGATGCTTCGAGACGTGAAGAGTGAAGGAGTCGGTAGCGGCTTGATGAAAAGAGTCGTTGATATTGTCTCAAAACAACTTGCCGACTCGTATCACTGGGGCAGCGGCGTGTTGCGGAACGGGGGCCTGGAGCTACTTGCTCCGCAGCTTGACTTGTTGGCGCCGAACGGCACTCGGAGGAGGCTAGACATAGACAACGAACTCCGTACATGGATTGGCCGTCCGTGGGAAGGCTCAAAGGTTCTCCGACTCGTGGAACGTTCAATGAAGGCCGCAATGCGTCGTTGGTACCTAGATAAGTATGTTCACGGCCAATCGTCGCAGTCAGGATACCCTAGGCTCAAGCTGCCCGCCTGCCTGTCTGTACCAGCGGCACCAACCGTCCTCCCTTTCCATACCTTCACATGCCCGTTGGCAGCTAAAGATATACGGATGATCTCCCAGAGAAACGCCGCTAGGATATCGTGTTCAACCCTGAAGTCCCCATGGCTTCCTAGCTCTGTATATTCACCGCCACCACCGCCTAACCCGAATCTCAACATCGGTTATGTATCTTCTGACTTCAACAATCATCCACTCGCACACCTGTAAGTTTCGTCCATATTTATATATTCTAACTTGTCGGCGGTGTTTTCTCATCTAATTGCCCAAATATATAGAATGCAATCTGTTTTCGGATTTCACAATCCAGCACGAGCGAAAGCATTCTGCTACGCCACTACTGCCAGCGATAAGTCGGTCCATCGGCGGCAGATTGAGAGCGAAGCTCCAGTGTTTCGTGACGTGAGCAATTGGTCATCGGAGAGGCTCGTAGAGCAAATTGTCAGGGATGAGATTCATATTCTCGTCAACCTCAACGGTTACACCAGAGGTGCCAGGAATGAAATATTCGCAGCTCGACCTGCGCCTATCCAGATGTCCTTCATGGGATTCGCCGGTACTCTGGGCGCTGAATGGTGTGATTATATTTTGGCTGACGAAACCGCCGTTCCGCCATCCACGCTCCGGCCTATGAGAGACAATATGGATCTTGAAGACGTCTTCCGGGATGGTGAGTTCAGCGAGACTGGAGACTGGATGTATTCTGAAAACATTGTCTTTTGCCGCGATACCTTCTTCTGCTGCGACCACGCCCAATCGTGTGATCCGGGTGAGAAGGCCATCACATGGGCAGACGAGCAAAGGCGCAGGTGGAATATGCGTAAAGAACTGTTCCCATATCTTTCAGATGACACGATTATACTTGGCAACTTTAACCAATTATACAAGGTATGCTCTAAATTTGAATCGCTGGTGGTCTAAATGGACATGGCTAATTACGCCAATTAGATTGATCCTTCGACATTTCGCACGTGGCTGAGAATTCTATCCAACGTACCCAAGGCGATATTGTGGCTTCTTCGGTTCCCTGAGCTCGGAGAAAACAATCTAAAGAGAACGGCCAGGCTCTGGGCTGGCGACGACGTTGCAAGCCGGATCATTTTTACGGATGTGGCACCAAAACAACAACATATATCACGGGCTCGCGTCTGCGACCTCTTTTTAGACACGCCAGAGTGCAACGCACATACGACCGCGGCAGATGTTCTATGGTCTAGCACTCCTCTATTGACTCTGCCGAGATATCCATACAAGATGTGCTCCCGCATGGCAGCGTCGATTTTGAAGGGGGCCTTACCGAAGTCTCCTTGCGGGGATGAAGTTGCCCGAGAGCTCATCGCTTCCGACGATGCCGACTACGAAGCTGTAGCAAGCAGGCTTGCCGGGAGCCTAAGTTATCGGAACGTAGATGGACATTATTGTGAAGGGCGTGGGCGACTAGCTGAGATGCGGAGGATTCTGTTCGAGGCAAAGTGGACCTGTGCGCTTTTCAATACACACAGATGGGTGGATGACTTAGAGAGGGCGTATGAAGAAGCGTGGCGGCGTTGGGTAGCCGGAGAAGGTGGCGATATCTATCTATAGATCTAGGGTGAGGCTAGATCTGATACTGCTTAGTTTCGCATTTGACGTTGGCGGAGAATGGAGTTGGGTGGACTTGATGATACCGCCGAGGATGTATATCCATCACATTGGATGTAGCATCTCTTCGCCTAATCCATCGGAGAGCAGGGAGTTCTGGTAGCTTGGGAGGGAAACTCATATACGCCATTGGGCTCTCAGAGGTTCTTTATGATTGCTCCTCTTTTTTTCTTTCTTTTTTTTTTCGGAACCGGATTACCCGAGGCTCACTCGAAGATTTTACGGTTTCTACGATAGAACAAGTGGCGGACTCGGACCAAGTGCTGGCAGGGTCACGTTACTTTGGGAACGGGATATGAAGTCGTTTCAGTAGCGACTGGTTGTGGCGTTTTGGTATGGCAATATGGACAGCATGAATTTATATAAAGCTATGCTACGCGATGAACTCTTGTAGATATACCCAGAGCCAACGCCCCGCGTGGGCAAGGCTAGCGTTATATTGCCAGATTATGATATCTTTTGTGTGACGGGTGTCAATTTCTTATCGGTATTTTATATACATTCATACCCAACTATTGGGTAGATACATGTAGTTGCTCCTGGAAATGTGCCGACTCGCTGCAGACCGTTGGGTGGTTGGTGGTGGTTGGTGGCGGGTAGAGAAGGTGGTGTGGAGAGAGTTTCAGCCGGCGAGGAATAAAATGGGGGGGGTTGCGGCTGAGGTAAGTTGCTCCTCAACGGTCACGATGTCTCCAATACGGCGTCATCCAGCAGGCAAGGGGGTCCCGGCTAGTTTAGTGGTTGTCGGGCTCGCTTGGCTTTCCCGTTTCAAGATGTCTGGATGATGACGCCCATCCATATAGGCATTAAAATAAATATATTAAATAAATATAATAACAATTAAAGAAAAATCAAGGCAGAGAAAGGCGCTCTTTCAGCGAAGTCTAATGTCTACATTGTCAAGGTCTACCGAGCGATAGGTTCCTAGTAATAATGCTACATATGTACCTGTAGGAATAAAACTCTACATTGAATTGGAACAATATAAGAGGCAAAATTTATCCTCATTCTTCAGGCGACTGAGTTTGAACAAGCCCAGCTCAGCTAGCCAGTTGCTTCCGAGATCGACGAGTCTTTATCAGGAACACTTCGGACATGCGGCGGAAAAGGTTGAATCAAGCCTTGAACATCTGTCGGTGTGCCTTAATGGTTCCGAGTTAAATACGAAGGAGAGGTATTTTATGTGCGTTATGTGTATGCGTGTCGATGCAATGATATATTTGCGGCATAAATAGAAAGAAAGAGAGAGGCGAGAGGGACAGAGAGAGAAATAAAGGTGTGCATGTTTTACAGAGTACATTTCAGCCGGTCGGGATGAGATCCCAAGTGACTGGGTCGCTGGAGAAGCCACACGTGAGGATCACCATTCCAAAAGGAACTTTGGGCGACAGGGATATGACGCCCAACCCAGATAGCAGATCGGTACCGGTACTCGGGCAAGTATGTACATGGGATATCCATAATCTCCTTGGTACATGTATGTATGTATTACGTGTGGTAGCGAGGCGGGTCTAGAGATACGGTCCAGGTTGGAAGAAAAAAAAAAAAAAAAAAAAAAAAACTCAACGTCTTATACAGGGAACAGTGTTGTTCTTAGCACCCCCTTGTCGGATCTGGGGTTCGCAGGTGGATATGTACATTATGTATGCACCTTAGCTACATGTATGTACGTACAGCAAGGTATCTACACGTACGCTAGGTAGGTAGTCGGCACATTGAATCAAGATTCGTGAAGAGACTCATTATCATTAGAGTTCATTGCCCGACAGAAGGGAATCTCGCGAAAAATTTAACGCCGGCTCTTGGTCTATTCCTGACTCGGCATCTGTCATCTCAAAATGGAAGCGCTTAAAAGCCTCGTGGCTCTCCACCAACTCTCCACTAGTAAACCAACGTACAACCTTGAAGCCTCAACTTCAATGTCACTACATTATGTATATTATGAAGGTACTTTGGTTAGGGTAAGTCCCAAATATCGCGTTAGCTAGGAGCAGTTGCCTTATACTATATACCGAAAGATCAATTAGTTGAGCAGACACAGGCGGGTAGGAAGGACCAGCAAATACGACTAGAAAAGGAGGTAAAGATAAAGTGAAATACCTACATGTAGAGAAGGAAGAAGAAACGGGATAGGGGAAGATGAAGCTTCGGGAGGGGAAAAAAAGATAAATGGCAAGAGAGATCAGACAGGCACCCCCCCCCCTTTTTTATTCTTCATGTATCGCACCACTAACCCCCCTCCTTCCTTCTCCATAGGTAAGCTAAACCTGTGGCGGCTTCAACAAAGGTTTGATTTCTTCTTTGCCGCATATTGTTACTACTACTAAGGTAGGGGAGGTACTTTCGTCATTTTGCTTCTTTTTTTTTCTTTTTCTTCTTTTCCGTTTCGGCTTTCTCTTCTACACTACCCAGGGGCTTCTGACAAAATTGAAGCTAAAGAAGTGCAAGGTGCCACAGAAGCTTCGAAACAGTCCAAGTCAGCTCAGCCTACATGGCCCCTACATGGCTCTTACATGGCTATTGCCCGTCTTAGCGTAGAAGCGGATAGGGCAGATGGGACGAGGACGCCGAGTGTGAGTGTGGGCCTTCCTCAGACTTACAGGATCTACACCAACACCCTGTTAGCTGTTAGACGATGGCATCGGTTGCTATCGATTCTACTTGTCAACTTAGACTTCATCCCATCTGTTCATCTCAGCCCAGTCCCCCTGGTGAGCTCCTTTCTTCTATCCACCCTTCCGTTTACCCATCCGTTCAACCTCCATCTCTCCATCTCTCTATCTCTCTATATCTCTGTATCTCTGTATCTCTGTATCCCTATACTTCTCCATCTCCGTATGCGTCTCCATCATCTCCATCATCCCCATCATCCCCATCATCTAGCGCTCGTATCCCCCTCCCCGATCTCACTACATCTGTTGCGTAACTCTACTCATTGTTCTTTATCATTGTTGTCTGCTCGAGCTATCTTAAGCTTCAATTTTGCAAGCCACCTGTACGTGCGTGTGCGTGTGTATATGCAGTTTGACTTTCCACATATGTTCTTGATTGCCGCTAGAGACGGCGTATGGAAGTTCGCTAGTCTCTCTACACCACGCCTGCCAGAATCTTGGACGGTAAATCTACCTATATATACGGCTTCAGCCGCTGTCATTAGAATAAAACGGGATGGGAGATTCCCGGCGATCCGGTTACAACTGCTATTTGGTTATTATCGCCATTACCTGTCTGCCTTTACTCATCCTGATATAACCTCTTCTTACCACACATTACCATATTCAAATACTCGTACGTATCAACATCTATATACATAGTAAAGGCTTCGCCATGCCGGAAGAACCACTCCGGAGGGGACCTTGGTCCCAACGCGAAGATGAGATACTCAAACATCTCGTCAATTCCCAAGGCGCTCTAAACTGGGTTAGGATCTCACACCAGATAGCCACAAGATCACCGAAGCAGTGTAGGGAGCGGTACCATCAGAATCTTAAACCGTCACTAAACCATGACCCCATCACACCCGAAGAAGGAGCTCACATCGAGACGATGGTAGCACAGATAGGAAAGCGTTGGGCCGAGATAGCCAGGTCACTTACCAACCGGAGCGACAACGCTGTCAAGAATTGGTGGAATGGTAGCATGAACCGCCGAAAACGCCTAATGCGCCGGCAGGCTCACGGCGTGCCTGGTCAACATCATAACCTATCTCACTACTACACCCAAGTCCCAGAACAGCAACAACAACAACAGCGACAACAAGCAACGGTGCCACAGTTGACAGTACCGGTATCATTGCCGGCGGGACCACCATTATTATCACCGGTACCAGCGCCCACGCCAGCATCACCGCCATTACCAACTGGACCACTACCACTACTACTACTACCACCACCACTACAGTCACGTCTCCACGCCACTTCGGCGCAACTAAACCACGCCCATAGTCACGGTTCGACTCATTCCCCCAGCTATACCCCCCATCACCACCACGATATTCGCGAGTTTCGTCAGTCTTATCAGGCTCGTCACTATTCTCATCAGTCTCCATCGTGGAACAGCTACTCAGGGCTTCCATCTCCTTCCGTGACCTCTCCTCATGCCGAGCACCTAGATTCGCCTTCAATGCAGTCAAATCTGCAGTCGATGGCATCCCGTTCCCTCCATAAGGCCTCCATTGCGCTACCTCCGCTACGAATTAGAAGAGCAGAGCCACACCCAGTGAAAGAAGCACTAAAGCCCGAGTCTACGTCACTCATTTCTGCTACCAAATATAATGGTCCCCGGCTTCCACCAATCGGAGAGTGCTTGGGTGGGCATATTCACGACCAATTGCCCACAGCACCTAATTCACCTCATCACTATTCGCCAAAATTGCTCCCACCATCGATGACGATAACTCAACATTCTACGCGCGAGAGTGGAAAGGGTCATGTAGACTTCAGCATACACAGTGATTCACCTGATCATTATACCCCAAGACTGCCCCCGCTGCCAACGACCCAAGCTTCCAGGAGTCAAGGTAAAGAACCTCCTCAGCTCACATCGGTCAGCGAGCCGATGTTCTAGAGAGAAGGGGACACAATACCACGCTGGTTGATGCGTTCAGGGTATTTACAAGCAAAGTCTGGAGGCATCACAAGTAAAGGGGCAAGAAAGGCTAAGAAGAGCGTGTAAATGATTCAGGAAATACGTATGTCGTTGCTACTAAACTAGGTAGGACGGTGAGGGTGTAGAAGAAGAGGCGAACTTCTTTTGAATGGTTGATTCTACTCCTTCCCAGTTTGGTTCTTACAGAAAATCGTGGGTTTCGGCCGTGTTTTGCCATGTGGATTCGGTTTCCATTGTACGGTTTATTAGCACGAGCGACAAGAAGTCTATGCGAGAACATATATAGGTGTATTGTATGATCCCTAGAGGCTACTAATATTAACAAGTTGAACAGATATGGCGTCGTCATCATTGGATATGTCCGAGAAGAGCTCTATTTGAGCATATTGGGCTCTATTAATAAGCCTGAGATAGTAGTGCTGGCGCTCTATCATCCGGTTATTTTCGTTGAATCTATCTAGTACATACCTACTGTAGGCGCACCGGCACTATCGCCTGGTTGGCCACGACTCCTAATTCTTCGGAATTTGGTACGCCCTACGTGGGAGCAATGATAGCTACGGTGTACAAGACGGAAAAGGCCCATTTACTCACGGGCTCGAGGCACGGTGGGGACTCGTCTTAGGTTAGATTAAACTACAACATCTGATTCACTGTCGTGCGAGTAGGCTGAGCCCCAGATGAGATGGCACAAAACTCATATTACCTCAACGGTAAGATGGAATTGGCTACCTGATGTAGAACAGTTCGGGTCTAGGCACAAAATCGTCGTGTCTCCGAGTAAAGAGCGGTCAAGGTGTTATCAAGGTTGTCGATATCTCACTCCCACGCTGCTTATTTCCTCGTTATCTCTCTTTGCGAGTATAGCTGGATAACAAGATCTAGATGATGCTGTGGAGCACACCAAGTCTACAAGAGCAACAGAACCCCCTCCCCTTTCAAGCCAGAATAACCCGGACGTTGTAGAAAGGTTCAGGGTTGGCCCCTAAAGAATGTATCCGCTTTGCCGTGCGCCGAGCGATTTTTTTTTTCTTTACGAGAGGAACAAGGCGTACATACCCAGACAGGACCTGGTATTGGGTGCTGATCAGCAGCTGGGAATCTGTTGCTGTACCGCTCGGTTGGGCAGCGTCTTACGAGACGAGACGCCTCTTGCTGACGGACGGACGAACAGAGACTAGATAGGTAGAGCGATGGATGATAATATAACGTTGCCGCCTAAGTCCGAGCGGATTGGTACACAAAGCAGGCAATCCCCTTGTTGGATCTGGCCAACCAACTGGTTCCCTTGTCTCGCAGATCTATAATAATTGCTTGTGTTCAGTTGCAACTCAATTCTCCAGTCGCCTTGCTGTGCTACCCTCACTGGTCGGGCATCACCCAGGACAAGTAGAAGGGAACGGTGCGGTACGGTACGGTACTGTCGAAGGTAATTCTTAGTACTTGGCTGGGATATCTTAGGTACCGTAAAAGTCCCGCATGGGAAAAAAGCCATCTATCCTATGTGTAACGTATATACGTGAGATGTTGAGTGTGTATTCACTATCAGTCGTCCATTCGGAGTCGGCGGACGCCAGCTTCAGAAGGAATTGGAAATCCACACCGACCCAGCGCCCTTGCATACATATATTCGCACAGTCAAAACGTTCATTAGTGACGCGTGGTTATGATCCGCGTACATGTACATACATGCCCACGTACCTACATGTAGGTATGTACCTGATGTATGTACCCATCCAGTCCTTTTTTTCTAGATGAATGTGGGTGTTACCGGCATATAGTGAGAAACGGTCATCCGCCAAGATTCTAACGTACTGGGGTACTGGGGTATGGGGAAGCTCTATCGACAAGCCCTCAACGTCGTAGCAGCTCTCGGTCGTCCATTCATTATCCGCGAAGCTAACCCAACTCGCTTCCGCCTTTCCCATCCCTCACTCTCCACAAAGTTAGATATATACCTATATTATGTATCGGATAAATATGCGGCCAGCTGCCTCGTAGATCGCTCTGATAGAGGTTGGATCCTATTGAATTTTTAGAGCCAGACTCATCGTACCAAGTCGCTGGGTCGAATAGGCCTCAGCGAAAAAAAAAGTGTACAGAGTATGTTTCGTACTATGTAAGACGACTGTGGTCTTGTGCACAACGGACAGTGACCAGCTGATTATGAGTGATCTACGTGGGTAGCGCAAATTAATAGGTGACAGGGACATGGGGTCGAGGAGACATGGCACTATTTGTTTATCACTGGAGGCATGGTGAATTGCGGATGCATCCTTTTCGGTTACCTCCCCGTCGATTGGAATCCCGACCGTTGACTTTTTAAGGAATGTTACCGGCAGAACGGTACTACTGACGACTCAGGCAGGGATCTTATTGATGTTGTGCCTACATGTATGTTATGTGGCCCCAGAACAAGGAGGTATACGGAGGGAACCATGTACGTGGGCACGATCCGCCTTCCAACATAGCCCCCCTTTTCTTCTCGGCTTGGTACCTCGCGGTGTTCAAATATGGGTGTAATAAAGATAGTTAGCGGGTCGCCGATGGGATGCAAGATCCCCTACTAAAGATTGTCCTACATGGCCATGGCTCGTTCTGAAAGTGCGGTATATTTCAATATTAAAGGTTTCTCTCGTACGGAAAACGCTCTGAGACATCAAAATCCTGCTGAAGAGGCGCCTCATACGAACGGCGAACTAATTAGATTCTGCATTATGCGCACTGTACAGCCCCAATGGTCTGACTGTATGGGTGGAGGAATAATAAAAAGTACCAGAGAAGAGAGAGGGGAAGAGACTCCGCCTTCAACGCATTCTCCGATCTCCGTATAATACACAGACCCGGAGATCTGGTTCATGCTTTTCTCGGTTATCTAGAAGTACCCCCGTGGCATCGCAGGGGGGGGACCAGGGAACCTAGACGCTCAAACGTTCGAATGCCTTACATCATGCCTGCACCCAGCTCAACAGGTGTTGGGTTGGATTTTTCCTCGTTCCTGGATGCACGATAGTGTTCGGGAAAATCCGGCTAACGTTAGGGCACCTCGTCTAGGCTTTATTTCCTCAGGCTACGTCGAGGTCAAGCCCCAGGGGTCAGCCGTCTGGCAAGCCGAATCCAGACATGACCACTACGAAGCTTATAGTCGATGAGCATGTTTCGGCCGAGTCGTCGAGGTGAGCGCTTTTTCGAATTCTGTACACAAGCACTCCCTCTCACGTCCTTTTACATCCATCCCTTAACGTCCAGTGCGGAGCGCTTGGGAACCGCAGCTCGTGTGGCGTGAGCTAAATCTAGCTAGCGGATGACCAGTCACAATGGAAATATAGAACTCGTGGAAGCCGTCCGAGCTGCTTGTAAAAACCTTTATATAACGCTGAGTGGCGTCTGTCCCTTCAACACTGCTCTGGCACACAACACAAGCCAACCCGTACTATTTTCTGAGTCGTTTGAGTCGGGAATAACCACACCTACACAGCTTTCTTAACACCCGCTCCTCCCCCCTTCTTTCTTTTTCCTCCAAAAATTGTTTCATATGATCTCAATTTGGCCTCTCCTCTTGATCGCCCTTACCCAGCGCTCGCGGACTCTATGTTTGCGCAGCTCCTAATGCGCGGACAAGGGGTAAATGTTGCACGCCTAGCAGTTGACTTGAGCCTGGAGTCAGGAGTCTACTTTCCCTCTCTATCAAGCAGCATTGGTGGCGCTCTGTGCGTTGTTCTTTTGGAGGGTAAGCAGCCACCGCCGTGGGCTATTCAACGGTCCGGATCACCATATCTAGGTACCCTGCTCACAGAAGAATTTCGTGGGAGGACCTTCTCCAAGGTTAACCGCCGCTGGTTTTCCGATGATATTAATGAAGTTGCCAAGTTGGGTCTGGTTCGTTGTTCGTCTGGTCGGGTGAATCCTCCACAGTATTCTTATAGGTATGTTGCCATAGTTTATTGTCCTCTTCGTCATACCTCTTTGTAGCAGCCCCTCCGGTCGTCTCATTTCCAGCATTCTTGCCTGTGAAACTCGAGGAGATGTCATCTCCGGGGAGAAATGAGAACCCTGACAAACCTCGCAATTGTCTAGAGTCTAGATCTTCGGTGCTTGTGTCCTCAGTCACTTGACCGCGCCTGCAACTGCTTGAATGTCCGTGAACGCTTCTCGACGGCGAGGTGTGTTTGCTTTCAAGCAAGTTCTCTAGCATCTGTCGCTGAGCTTGTGTTTCATGCAGCATAATCTCTCTGGCCTCTAGTGCAACCCTGTCAGTCGTACCCGATATATCATATATATCATCTGCGAAGAGTGACTGTAACTTCAGGCCGCTGGGAAGAATTGATGGCTTCTCTACTTTCCTCTCCTTTGTGAATACATGGTTTTCTGGCCTTGGAGATGCTGCCTCCGCTCTCTCGTGACGTAGTCGTCTGCCTTCGGGGCGGAGCAGGGTGGCTTTCACTGCAACAGCATTGCGTCGTATCTTCTCGCTCATGAGGAAGTCGTTGTTTTTGTCTAGAATCTTGGCTATGGACTTGGGATTACATTTGTCCGCCTTCTGACGCGGGTCAACCGGTATGCCTACGAAGTATCGTGTTAATCACAGTGGTTTGTTTTGTAGAGATAAAGAGCATGTATGCCTTGCCTTGTGTAGTGTTCGTACTGAAATTCTTGAGTTTCGAGACGAATTGCTTCGCTTGGGGTCCGTTTCTATCGACAACGCTATTCGTCCTGGCTAGAGTCACTGCTTCTAGCCCGTCGCTAGATGTCCTGGAGAGTAGTACTTCAAGTCTCTTGATCTCGGCTTTGTATTGGCCTTCCCGTTCTATCCATTCGTCGGCGACGGATTTGAAATGGTGCAGGTGATAATCAAGCGCATACTTTGCTTCGGCGCAAGCGTCGTCAAGCATGCGGATTCGCTCTTGAGCCTTGGCAAATCCTTCAATTAGATGTAGAATGTACGAGTTGTACTCGATAGGAATGGGGAGAAGGGATCCTTGTGTCATGATCTTGACTTGGAGGGCTTCGACCATCTGATCTAATGAAGGATTGTGCCATATTTTGTCTCGTTCACGGACGAGCAGACCAATATCGTCATTATTAGCCAATACTTCAAGAGGTATAGAAGAATGACTGGCTAGATTAGACGCCCGAGCTGGACCGGCTTCGGGCGATGCTGGTGAGAGTGGTGCACTGGGTGTGCGGGAACGCTGCCCGAGTCGGAGCCAACTAAAGTCAGCCATAGTACTACCCCTTTTTGAGAGAGAGTATACGGACGACTTAAAGAAGACGCATCCTACAAGAGGTAATTTTATTATTTAAAGAAAACAGAAGGTTAACGTGACTCTCGACGATGGAAAAGGGATGGAAAAGGGATAGAAAAGAGACAGAAAAGAGATAGAAGAAAGGAAGAAAGGAAGAAAGCGGTAGGGGGAAGGAGAGGGGGGGAAGTTTCCTCCAAGTGACATAACAGAAGGCGCGAAAGGGGTTCGCGTCCATACGTCCCGGGTGGGAAACTGGAAGCTACAATCAACTGCTACAATTGACAGCTACAAAAATGCTAACCCTGACTTAGAACGAAGACGTCCCTCTAAACACATCTATGTACTAACATTGGATGCACTATTTGAAGTAAGAAGACTGCCAAGGTTCTGTTCCAAGGGCCCCCCTTTTAAGGTATGTATTTAGTGCAATATGAACGCTATAAACTAATGCTACAAGCCAACGCGATGTATTCATCTCTCCAGTAGTCGTTCTAGCAAGCATCGCATCAGTATCTGGTACATTAGTCGAATAAGTCTCCTGCCCTCTGTCGTCGTCTAGACCTGCCCTCCAGTCTATCGGCAAATAGCTCTTTTCCAGAATTGATGCCGAGTTTATTGGGAAATAATTCCTTTGCGGACTTTCCAGCACTTCCTTTAATCGTGAATCCTTGATCTATGCTCCTCTGGCTCGCTGTGCCACGAATGTTGAAACCAGAGCTTTTGCTATCGCCTGGAACGGATATCCGATCTGCCAAATTGTCTTTCCTTGGAACTGTGATCCTGTCTTCGAGCCTCCGCCCCGCAGTCGTCGGTGTATCATCGCTTCCATCCATTAGGGGTAGCATGATTCCTTTGGCTAGCAAAGTAGTGGTGTCCTCCACATCATCACCGAGACGCCCGGTTCCCGCACCTGACTCATCGGGGAAGAGTTCTCTGGCCCGATTGCTACGAGATAACCGGCTCTTGATGACTCGCGCCTTGTCGCGATTTCGGGTTCCCAACTCGCCATTCGTGATGCCTATTCTTTTGTCACCATCTCGGTTACGAGGAGATGCTGAGCGTTCCCGGCGAGACCCATTTCCGGCACTCGGACCATCAGGAAATAATTCCTTGCCGCGATTGACCTTCCGGTATGAGCTCCTCTCCAGTCTGTTCTCGCTCGTTTCTGGCGTGTATGAGCGTCTGTGGCGAGGTCGCGACTGTGATTCTCGTCTAGCTAATGTAGCTTCATCATCGTCGTAAAGACTAACGTCGAACTGATCAAGAGCCTCGTCATATCTAGCTTCCCTTTCTCGCCTACGATTATAGCCATCTCCCTCTCTGTCGCGATATCTCCGGGCTTCGTTCCGCCGCCGCCGCTCCTCTGGATCATATTCTGGGTTTAGAAGATAGAATCGACTCCTAGAAGCAGCACCTGCTTGCTTCTTGTCAGTCGCGACGGTTAATCGTACTTGCAATACGACTTCTGGCTTCCTCGAGAAAGGCTTGGCAGACAGGAGTTGCCGCAAGGGAAGCTGAGAAACGTCTTGGATGCCCTCTACTGCTAGGGAGCTGAGAGCGCGGGCCGCAGCTGAATCTGAACTGAATACGAGGTTGGCTGAGGAGTCATCTATCCATTCTATCCTTTCCACTGGTTCTCCTGAGAAGTGTTCTGAAATGTACGCTTTGACTTCGTCGGGGTTCATGACATCGAGACCTCTGATATAGACTTTGTTGGGTACAAGGGTATTCTCATCGTCATCTACTTCCCCAGGTGAACGATCGCGCTGGTAAAACATGCATTAACCTTTCAATTCAAGTTACTTATTAGACGTAATGGAGGTAGGCCTTACACGCGTGTCTTGCAGTTCGGGCTCGAGAACTATCGGTTCATCAGGGACGAGGTCCACTTCCATGCCCATCTCGACATCGAGATCCATGGTGTCCATGGTGTCCATTGTATCAAAATATGATCCACTAACGTGTGTTTTTAATAATGGAGTGTTGGAATGGATTGTCGGGAGGAATTGGAATCTCAGAGCATGTGGTACCCTGGTTGAGGAGGAAGAACTATAAGGCTAATCCGGGACAAGACACAAGTCGAATCGTCTTTCCTGGTCCTGAAGCTCGTTGGTACAAAACTTAGTGCGATGCGACTAACCCAGATCATTAGATGGCACAGCGATAACGGCGCGAAATTCCAAACTCCTCGATCGCTGTTCAAACCATCTGGGAGCGAATTGCACCGTAGACGTAAGGGAGATTTTCGGGTAACAAGTATAAGGAGAAGATATTTGCAATACCTTTGGTGTACCGTAACGGAATGATTATAATGCGCCCCGCCTAACGAACCGAATGTATATCTGGTAGATATGTAGATATGTATGTAATGTAGGTATGATGTTATGTAGGTAAATGTGAAGGAGGCTGAAGTTGTAAAGTACTTTGGTACTGGGGTGCTGGGTCTACGTAGCTGACCAACCCCACATGCAGATGGTTCGGGAAGTGGGGCATTCTTAAATTTATGCCCTGGTTGCCTCACGTGTGTAGGTACCTTGATGTGCAACGCCGCTTGGGAAGAATGGCATACCGGAAGGCACGGGGCATACACATTACCTATTACATGCATTGTCCCATGTACCTACCTACATACATGTATGCAAGCTTATGTACGCTTACAGATAATATACCATAAATACATGTTGTAATTACTGAAATTTCGGCAATGTGGCGAACGCACTACCATCGCTACTCATCTCTTCTGTGATAACCAAACTTGGGAAAAGGGGGGGGGAAGAGGCTTGCCAAGGATGACCAGACGGGCTAGATACGTTCAAAGTCATAGAATATCTCCATACAATACATGTACGCATAAGGTAACTGTATGTGTGCGCTAGGTACGTAAAACTAGGTAAACAACCTAGCCTCGTGCGGCTTGGGGTAAGCATGCAACTGTCGGCCAGTAGCATCCCTCCTCCTCCGTTTCTTCTTCCTAGTCATTCCTGCCCTTATCCCATCTTTCTATCCAACTGAACAAGCCACCAATTCCTATCTTATCACTCCTCTAGGCGTAGGTATTCGAGATTCTCAACTTGTTCCTGGGGATATTCTACCAAACTAATCGCACCCTTAGAATCTTTATCATCCTCTCGTCTCTGCGTTGTGGATAGTGTATAGGCGTCTGACTAGTAGACTAAGAGAATTCATCACGGTGGAGTACACATGTCTTCCCTAACCCCTTGTAGGAGTATGGCCCAGAAGGAGTGAGAAGGGTCAAACTTGTCGAGCCTGTTGATATTCATTTCCAGCCATCCATTTGCGCCCACCTCCCAGTAAGACCAGTATAAGACAATGAGGAAAAAGGAAAAAGAAAGAGGAAAAAAAGAAAAACACCCTCCCAATGTCTATCCGCACTTCGTTTGTGCTCTATGTGGTATATCCAAACATTAAGTCTAAACCGTCTCCACTCCTCGTCTACGAACTTCCATTGCTGCCTGGATACAAGTTGTTCGTGGTAACTTTTGCCGCGAACTGTCATTCCCCTCATTAGGTGAGACGGAGCTCAGGCTCGGCGTCCGCGACATTTCTGATGCTGGCCTCTTTAAAGACGGCAAAGGCGGCACTATCTCGCCCGCCGACCGTCGATCTCCCACATCGCCGTTGCCGTCTTCAAAGTTGTCGTCTGGGTCCAGTAGCGGATCGTAGGCCCAACATTCTTCGAGGCCTTCGAGGTAGCACGGTGATCGCCTTAGGAATTGCCATGAGAACGTATCCGACAACATGGCAATATACATGGATTCCACTTTGCCGTTGGGACAACAGACGGCACAATACTTGCGTATGAAGTTGAGATCATAGTTTGCGCCGATTAGGGTCGGATCCAAAGGCCGAAGCATCGGCAGGCCTTGCAGGGTAGCGGCGTCGCAGAGCCGGGCCTGTAGCGGAACCCACTCTCTTCCTTGGAGGAGACTGCCGAACGCCTTCGTCACAGCCTTCACAAATGACTCACCATCTGTACCCCTGACGGCAATCATTTGATGAAGCCCACGGGAAAGGCACCGCTTGTAGGCATTCGTATCCTTCTCGAAGGGAAATGGCTGTGATGCTGTTGGGAGAAGTGAGACGTGCACGGTCCAAGATCCATTTATCTCTATCGGCCCGCCTTCCGGGACGCCTCCGTGAGAATCAAACACTGGAGCCGACGTGGGTGGTGCTGTAGCACTATGGTCGCGGTTTCCCAGCGGGCGGCTTCGCCGTGCTACAGCCCGCTTGGAGTTTTTTGAGTCCTCTGAACCCGACGTAGAACTTCGCCTGCGCCTATGGAAAGGATTATAGTGGCTATCCTCTTCCTCCAATGCATCCACACGCTCTTCGAGAACCATAGATGCTTCATCATACTCCATTAACCTGTCACCTAAGCCATGCAGTGTATCGTCGTGGCCGTCTAAGCGTTCATCGAACATAAGAAGGCGGTTCTCGTATCCGGCCTGTCGTTTTTCGAGCTGGGCGACGGATTGCCACATACGGTCAACATTCCTGTAGCAATCTTTCATTTCCTGGCTTGTCTCATCTCTATTCTTCTCAACTTGTTCTTCTAAGTATCCTAGGCGCCGGACCACGCCACCTAAAGCGCTACCGAGTCCACCGTCATTCTCGCGGTCCAGCTGCTCCTCCAGGAGCTTGATACGCCGTCGAAGTATATCAACTTCGCTTTTATCTGGTGGTGGTTCAGAGGACTGGATGTGGTAACAGGAAAGATGACCACAATCACAGGTGACTCCTGGCAAGGTCCGGTTGATGGTGAAGCCGACACAAGCGCAGCGCTGGCCTTTGATCTCGGGGTTAAGTAGAATGTATCGGCATTGGCCACTGGGAAGCTTGTTCTCGTCGACGTGCTGATTAGAAGATGCCACAGGCTCAACCCGTGGGGACTGGGAAGAGGACACAGACATGTCCAATGCTTTCGCTGTAGGGAAAAGCAAATCTAAAGCCAACGAATGCCTTTGAAATACGAGGCCTCAAGGCGAGGCCACCCAAGCGCGGGGGCCCAGCGGTATGTTGTATACGAACAGCAAGACACGCCGAGGTCAATTAATGTTATCGGATGCAACGCGCAAAATACAAGAACTGGTCGGAGGGATTTACTTGGTCCATGGAACGACGGGTGAGGCAACCATATACCAAACTCTCAGCGGGCAGGAATGGATTGCTCACAGCCGTGGGGAAACGCGATTCTTGTTCTCCTTGGCTCAGAAGGTATTGGGGCAACGGGAAGGGGAGCAAGAGGGACAACAGCAAAGTCATATAATAAAAGGATACACCTTGGTGGTACGCTGATGGATGAGACGGGGTCCCACAATCCGTTATCAATCTGCCCGCGGTGCTTGAGGCCAGAAGCCAGCCAGTTGACCAGTGGAGACCGATGTAGGTAGGTCCCTGAGTGTGCAACAAAGGTGCCGTTCTGGTACGTAGCGGCGAACGTGGGCACACCAGGTGATGGCAGATAACAAGTACAAGATATGTATTGGGATTACTAGACGAGGGAGATGTGCCTAATGGATAATAACAAGTTGATGCGAGAAAGAAACAGAGGGAGTACTTTGAGGAGATGTATGAAATGCGCGGACGGGTGTGTTGGAACGGGATCCGCTGCAGATAAACCGATAGGCTAGAAAGGTTCGAGATATCAGATTACCGCGCACAAGGATTGCGAAGGTCCGGCACAGTTCGGATCAACCAGTCCTAACTCTTAGACCGTTATTTTTATTTTAATTATTGGATGGGATAATTTTTGGCCCAATCGTGGGCGTAAAGGAATTTTTAACATTATGAGCCTAGCATAGATATTGAATTTAAAAAAACAAAAAACAAAAACGGAATGCAGCGATAACTTATTTGCTTGTTGACTTGCGATGAAGCCGAGTAGGCCCGAATTGGGTGATAAAAGTATTTGCGTTAGCTCGCCTTTTTTTTTTTTTTTTTTTTTTCCTTTCCGGTAAAGATAGTAATGTTAGAAGAGACAGAGAGAGAGGGGGGGGGAGAGCAGAGAGAGAATAGAGCGGGAGGAGAGGACCAATGCGACAAGGTGGGGTGGTGGGAGGACATACTATGTACATACATCAGGGACCTACCGCATAGTATTAGGTACATATGTAGTAAGGGGGTATAAAGATGGCGGAAGTGAGGGTGAGGGCGAGGGCGAGGGCGAGGGGTAAGAGGGTGAAGATGCAGATGGTGGAAGATTTGACATGTGCTATGTTAAGGCGTTTGAAAGGTGGCCCGCATTTCCTATGTGCGGCTTTAATCAATTATCAGAGATTTAATCATAGCCCCTGCAAACGTCAGATGTGATTCAGCATTTACGACAAAGTTATAGGTGCAAAGGAGGAAGCATGTAAAAGCCACAATGCCACATGGATTTGCCGCAAGTTCGAACTCTGGTTAGGTTGAACGGGGAGGGGGGGTCGAGCGGGATGAGGGAACTTGGTGTTTTTCCCCTTCTGTGGGGGTTCCATGTTATTTTTTTTTTCTCTCCTTGAGACGAGTGGGAGCCGATAAGGGGACACGGGAGGAACAAGAACATCTGGGCGTATCTGATTGGCCCGGCTGTTCCCATCAGGAACCCCCACACCCTCGTTCTGGAATATAATAGATACTTAGATACATAGTTGTATATTCGAATGTAACCGCAACCCATACCTACCACATTTCGATGCTATGCCTTACTAGTGTATACTACCTTGCCTGACGATGAGGAGTCTTCTGCTACTATAAGTGTAGCTCTAGAATTTTACAGGTGACAAGTGGTGAAATTGACCGGTGAGTACGTAATAATCCTGGTTCCCACCTAGTACACCGGTGTATACACTAGGAGTGGGTGTGTGTCTTATTTTAAATTTGGTAAATGTAATACCAGAGATGGATATCCTATACGGAATACTCCATCCGGACCTGGCATTGTGTTGCTTCGCGTTATGGCGTGCATTCGATTCTGTGTACGGTATGTATTTACTATATGTTAAAAGCGGCCTTTAATGGCACACTGGTTATCTAACCGACCCAAGCGACCGTCACCCTAGTTCCGAGAGTTAAGACAAAGTGGAAAGAGTTAAACCTGCGCAACATTGGGGACTATACACTACACGCTTAGTACAAAACCTACTATCAAATATAAAAATCGTATAGATACGGTGCACATACATACATACAATTCATATGCCTCACAAGGCGTAAGAGACCCGGTACGACGAGGGTTGATGGGATGATGGGATGATGCAATAAATAGACTAATCCATCGAATCTGTTGCGTAATAATGTCTCACCCGTTGATTGCATGCGGGTGCAGATCGAGCGTCGAAATTTAGATAGCCCCAAACCACGCAAACCTTAACGCATATCACCTATCACCTACATACATGTATGTACATAGGTGAAGGTACCTATACATATAGCAGGCCTGGTATTACATTCAACCAGTGAACAGGTACATATATCTATACGTGTAGTCTACATGTATATCTATCAACCATGGGTATCATGACAAAAGAGGTCTACCAAGGTATACTACATACATACACACATACATACATAAACATATTTATACATGCAGGCATATATATATATATGTATGTTATGTTGTGTTGTATGATTGCGCATACCTCAATACACAAAAGTGTGGGCGACTTGCATTCTGTGCATAGCGGTTATCAAATGTGCGCGTTGGACCCCCCACGCTGTCGACATTATGTGGTGGGACAAGGATAACTTGCCCTAGTATACATATCTCTCTGCAAACACTCCTTGTCTCTGGCTTATTTAGTATCTTGCTCACCTCGCCTGGCTCAAGCGGCAAACCTTGATGCCAATAAGAATTGTCGACTTTCCCTAGACACCAAGATAAGCTACGTTTCACCTTCCAATCTTTTTGCAGCTTCTGGTTGCCTGCGAGATATGACAGTAAGTCTCCTCGACTAAATCAACATGCTTGCTCGCTATGAACAGGTAAAGAGGCAATTGCGTCTGATGCTAATTGCTGCTAATATGGTTCGTGCTCTCTTGGAGATCATCGGTGCGGTATGGGTATCGTGGATAAAATGGAAGACTATACACCTGGAACACAACAGAAATCTTCATGTCTTCTAGGCACATAATTAATTACGGGGTTTTGTGTTACCACCCGATCTTACCGCTCGACTACCTACCGTACTCAGACCCCGCGCTTCCTTCGTAGATCGCCTAAAAAGTAGCCCATTATTCATTGTCGAAAATAAAAAGCCACGGTGGGCAAAGTTCGTCGGGTTAATTTTCGGCCAAGAATGAGAAATTACATCAGGAAACCATGTCAAGACAACATGTCAGCCGTCACGGAAGGCACTGTTTCGAGGATTCGGTGTGACGCGTAGCCGGAGTGTAATAAAGAGATAGAGATAGCTGCGGGACCAAGAGAAGTCAGCAAGTCGGTAAGTATGTAGATCTAGACTTGTTCAAACAGATGTGAAACAACAAGGTCGGTATCCGATTAGCTCATCCTGGATAACCTCTCTTCCGATAGCAGTATGTAAGTTGGGTTCAAATGGTATGTAGGCGCATATGATAAGGTATGTACATCCGTATACCATGCCATTGATGTAAGTACATGAATATTTCGATAAGATAAGATTAGATAAACACCTCCCACAGATTTTGGCCAATTGACCCCACCACCGTTAACCACCACTAACCATTACCACTACAACCACCAGCCGGACTTCACGTCTCTAACGACACCAATCATTAACCTACGTACATACATACCTAGGGTACGCCAGGTATATTGAGGCTTGCTCTCACATGCCGGTTCTTTCGTTACGAATATTATAGGCTCAACCTCTTCATCGCGGTCATGGCGAATCCCGCAGCCACTCTTACATCACTTCTGCGGGCATCAACCATCCAAGACCACGACGAAATCCTGAAAGCTGCCAACGCTGCTATCAATGCCTCTAAACGAGATATCAATGCACAACACACTCGCGTCGTTGCCCTTCTAAAATTGGACCGCTTCGATGATGCCCTTCGAGCCATAGCCGAAGGCGGGGATAGTCTAGAAAAGGAATGTGTACTCGAGAAAGCCTATGCGCTTTACAAGTCTGGCCAGCTCGAAGATGCCGAGAAGACTCTCCGTACAGCCTCGGGTCCCTCTAAGTCGTCTCGCGCCTTCCGCCATCTTACTGCTCAGGTAGCCTACCGCGCCGAGAAGTTCTCAGATGCCGCTGCTGCCTATCACCATCTCTCTCAAGAAACAGGCGGCTTACCTGGCGAAGAAAACGACTTGAGGATCAATCTTCTAGCCACAAATGCACAGCTTGAGTGGAACGGCCTTGGGAATCTATTAGAAGAACGAGAGAGGCAGCCATCGCGGGACCACCTCGAAGCTTTTGAAACTGCGTACAACGCTGCGTGCACATGTATTGCAAGGGGGGACTATACCTGCGCATCTGTCTTCCTCAAGCGTGCGCAGGATCTTTGCGAAGCTAGCGAGGACTTATCGGCAGAAGAGAAGCAGTCGGAACTTCTACCAATCCTGGTACAACACGCTTACGTTCTCGCAAGGTTGGGTAAGGAGGCGGACGCAGTGGCGCTACAAAATTCCATAGTTGCATCCGAGTGAGTATAATTGTTGTCTCTGCTTCGTACCCGTATTCTGACAACGTCTAGGATCCCGGAGGCGCCAACAAGAGCTGTTGCGCAGAACAACCAGGTCGCGATAGGTGTGGCAGGAAGAAATCCCTTTCTTACGCATCGTCTCCTCGAGAAGATGACAAACTTATCCAGCAGAGACAAACTTTTCGAGTACCAGGCGTCCATACTGAGACGTAATAAATACGCTCTGAACCTACAAATACAGAAATTTGACGGTCTCGAGTCTTCTACCTCAAAACTAATACTGCAGAGCCCATCTCCTACTGCATCCGTGGAGATTGCGGGGCTTGGAGTCATCAATGCTGCAGCCCATGCCCACTTGCAGACTGGCGCAAACGCCCTCAAACAAATTTTACCCCTGCTTGAGAAGCGTCCAACTGATATAGGGCTTTTATTGACTATTATTCAACTATACGTGCAATTGAACAATCCTGGACCGGCACTGAGCCTTCTCGATGCTTTCCTCAAACGTCTAGAAGCGGCATCAACTCCTGACTACCAGGACGTGCGGTATGTACCCGGCCTCGTCGCCGTGGCCGTAGCGTTGCATCGACTTCAAGGGCGACATAATTCTATCCGTGCCGAACTGGCTAAGGCTTCTACGTATTGGCGCTCTAAATCGAAAGAGTCGTCCGCGTCACTCCTACGAGAAGCTGGTATAGAACTACTTAGGTCATCTAACAAGGATGATATTATGTCAGCGGGAGACACCTTTGAAGCGCTAGTAGCCAAGTCCCAAGATGACTTGGCTGCAGTCGCAGGACTTGTGGCCTCGTTCGCGAATCATGATTATTCTAAGATCGAGCCGTATCTCCAGAGTCTTACACCCGTCGAAAGGCTTACTGCCGGAACTAACATCCAGGAACTCATTGATGCTGGAGTCGCTTCAGCCCCGGTTTCCACGTCCGTAGGGAAGAAGAGGTCTGTGGAAAAAGAGCCGGAAAAGGCTGTGAAGCGTCGCCGGAAGACGCGACTTCCGAAGAACTACGAGGAAGGTAAGCAGCCTGACCCAGAGCGATGGCTGCCTCTCCGAGATCGTAGCACGTATAAGCCTAAGGGGAAGAAGGGCAGGAAGCGCGCACAGGAAATCACACAGGGCGGTGTTGTCAGAGAAGAAGAGACACTGGAATTAGTTGGTGGCGCTGGTGCTGTCAAAGTAGAGAGAGCGTCAGGCGTCCAGGGAGGGAAGAAAAAGAAGAAGGGTAAGAAATAAAAAAAAATTATTTGTACCAAAAGGAAAAAGACAGAAAAAAGAAAAATCCAATGGTGAGTGTAAATCAGCCCAAGTCTTACAGAACATTATTCAAGCATGGGAAATGGTAATAATCACCCTAAAGCGGCTTATATCATCGCATCACAATGGCACGTGAGTGATACATCAGTCTGAGGTGGCATCTAGATGTAAAAGAGCACTGTTAAAAACCCCATGTATATACAGCATTACTGCGATGCTTGGACTTCTCCAAGGACTTCCCCAATGAAGCATCTAAATATCGGTAGGCCTTTTTAGGCTTTTCTTCCACTTCGAGCACTGACCTCCTTCTCTACCAGTACATATTATGTTATGCCATCTCTTTTTGGATGCTTGTAATCCGAGTAACGTTTCCAGTTTGCCCGAACCGACCTGACCTCTAAAAACTCCTACGCATTTGTTACAAAGCCTATGCCCTCAAAACCTAAATAGCTGCTACAACATCTCTGGTTCATGACCAAGTGAAAACACAACACTATGCCTTGACTGACTGGATAACAGGACTAGGTAGTCGCTCTATCTCCTGGGTAGCCTCATTGCCACTTCCTTCACCCGCTTCGGAGGCTTTCTGCTGGACAGGGGAGCTAGGGGGCTCTGGCGTATAGAACCGGGCTTGCACCGGAGGATTAGCCCCAGGGGTTTCATCTTCATCATCTAAAGGTGGCAAAGGTGACCTGCGACCCTCTGAGAAGCTGATGGCGGCGTCACTATCTTCATCTGATGGAACTGTAAGGCTTCCTGAGGCGAGCCGGTGAGCCCGCGACGACGAATATTTCCGGTGCAACTCGCGGAAGGACCGAGCCGTTGCCGTGCTAGCGCTCGCACCTGATCCACGGCGGTCGGTACGCTCCGTAGGATCGCCGAGAACCGAGTGGAAATCATCAACACTGCCCGGGGAACCGAAGCCATGCTCATCGCTCTGGTACGATTGTTTGCGTTGTCTTATACGCTCGTCGGTTGACAAGCTCTGCAATTCGCTACCGAAGTTGATAACAGATGCCTTCTTGCCGTGCACAGTAAAACTACCGGTGCCGCGAGAGAGAACATCGTTCTCCCGAACTGTCTCATCTGACATACCACCACTTGATGCAGAGTCCTTGCCTTTCCTGCTGCGGTGATGAGATAAGTGACCCGCACCATCTCTGAGTGTACGCTGGAGGCTACGGCGCATCTTGTTCCGCTCAAGCCCGTCCTTATCGGCTCCCGGAACATTGGAGCGCTGAGGCCGGTCAGGACTGTCATCATGACCCTTACTGGAGGGAGTACGCTTGTGGCCTGGTGTGCGAATGGGCTCCATCTCAAGAAGGCCAGCCTGTTCGAGGACTTGACGCTCGCCTTCGTCATCCTCAGTCTGCTCGTTAATGGTGTTCCTGTCCTGACCAACTCCTGGGCTTGAGGCTTTGCGGGATGGAGTAGATATAGTAGCTGGTTTTGACGAGGAGGCGGCACTCGAGACTGATGTCTTCCTGAGGTCACGGTAGTCAGAGGCTACGGTAGGTACGTCTCTCGAAGGCTGGCCGTTATGGAATGTCGTATTGGTAGCACTAGTTGGGGGAGTTTGAAAATCTTCCACCACCGGCGAGTCCCCGTTAGCCTGTTTGATAGATTCGACCGACTGAGCTAACGAAAGTGGAGCTGGGGATCGTTGACTCTGTTGTTGGACCTTTTGAGAACCATCTTCCAGCGCGAACGGCTTTTCAGCGGATGAACTAGTTCCGACCCTTTCCTCTTCTAATTCGCCATTGACTTCCTTTTCCTCTTCAAGATCTAAGGCAAGGATATCGCGGTGGCACTTTAGTTTCCAGATTTCAGTCCGAGACCACTTCAACTGCGCAATAATCTTGGCAGCGCCCCCTCGAACTTGGTCGCGGGTTTTGTCCTGAATTGGGGCCAAGATCAGGAGGTGTCTGGCATTCCTTAATTGCGTATCAAGAAGCTTCTGTGCATGTTGGAGTTTCTCGTCGGCTTCTTCGATTTTTTGGCGGATGATTTCGCGGCGAGCAATGAGGATGTCCCGAGCCATCTGCTGATCGATACGGCCTCGGTTAATGCTGACTTCCCCGCTGGGCGTTTGTATCAACTGAGTTGTGTCGCTGCTGTCTAACCTTCGGATGGCACGTCGGCTTTGGCCTTCGTAGTTACCACCCACCACTCCGCGCATCCGCACACCAGACGTTCTGAATGCGGCAGCGTAATTCAACTTCGCAAGCCAGTCATTCCGATCCTCTTCATTCTGAGCGAGTAACACTTCCTCTAGCCCACCATGTCTAACGTATACAAATGAGTTCTTGTGCTTCTTGTAATTTATGTCCCAGAGAGCAACTGCGCCGTCAGTTGACATTAGAGCGTCAGGCTTAAATTGCTCAAGAGGTGGGTTGAAGATGAGTGGGATGCCATCATGCCCTGACTTAATATGTGACTCGTACTGATGCATCAAGTTCTTGATCCATTGCGTGTTACGAAAGAAGTATAATTGGGCGCCCGTTAGGATTGCTCCCCATTCCTGCCAGGGAGAGCGAGTTTTCTTTTTCTTGGGATCTTTACGCCAAAGCAGCCCGACTTTGGTGACCTTGATGTCCACAATGCCGGGATGAGCTTCTTCTGGATTATTTGCCGTCTTTTCCGTCATGAATGCGTCCGGGCGAGAACGTGCTGATACGATTTGTAGAACCCCGGTCTTGAAAAATGTCTTCTGAAGCTCTTTCAGGTTTAGACTATCGGCAGTCCCAAGATAGCTATAGTGTTCCTCTAGTGGTATCTGGTCCTTGAGTGGTGGTCGGAGTGTATCTAGTCGACCGTCTATGATTAGTGTATAGGGGTCGATTGGATCCTTTGATCTCCGTAACGTTTCAGTTGTGGTATTTGGGAAGATGGTTTTTTTCTTTGATCTTAGGCTGCCGGCTCTGTCGCCGTTTAGACTGATGTCATCCTCTACGTGGATGAACGGTGTGTAGCTAATGTTATCGTAGAAGCACTCAAGTATATCATCAAAAATGCCTTCACCATGAGTGTTCTTCAGATAATCGGACTTTTGCATCTTGTACTTGTTGTTCTTGTTGAACACGTCCGTGTGCAGTATAAGAAGGGAGAAGGCTATGAAATAAGCTTGATCAGGGGTAGAGTATATTCCAGGATTGCATTCGTGGTATCGATTTGCGAAAGCTTGCAGGCAGCGATCGATCTGCTGTGTTTCTTTAGGGAGCTCAGCCTCCATCAGGAGCTTCCGAATGGCCATGTCCATAGGCTCCTCAAAGAAGCTGAAGGTTCGCATGTAACTTCGTAGCACAGCTGCTGAGAACGGATCGTTTTCCTTAGATAATGCGCTAGCAATTACACCACGACTCAGCACTTCCTCTACACGAGCTAGATACTTAGCTGGAGTATCGTCTTCTCGGCGTTCGGGTAGTACAACGGGTTCCCGATTTATCTGTAGCGAATTGTTCTTTGACGTATTAGAACCTGGCGTTGCCGGTGTTAGGCTCCCATGTCTTAAGTTATCAGGATTCTGCCGCATACGGCTAAGTCCTAGTAGATCGCCGAAACTTTTACGACCGGTAGAAGAGGATGTCCGTGTTGTTCCCGGATGCTGGCGGTCATCTACAAAACTCTCACCAAGGGAACTCATCGTGGAAGATCGGCCCCGAAGGCTTAGATGCGCTCTTGTTGGGGACGATTGCCCAGAGTTTCGAGAGGTGGGTCTGAACAACGCCGTGGCAGGCGACCCTGAAGACTTTCCGGGGTAGCTGCCGGCGTGGAAGGGGGAAGCTAAAGGCGTTGATCCATCGTGTCCCGTGGATGGACGAGATTGATCGGTTGTAGCATTAGAAGGGCGGGAGGACGTCGAAGTACGTGAGACAGAAGGATTTGCCCCAGGTGTCTTAGATCTCTGAGGTAGATGTGCCAAAGGGAAGAGTTGTTCGGGTTGTTTCTGCTTACGGCGAAGACGGAAGAAGCCAGTTGGGTTCAACCCAGGCTGTGGCGAAGATACTGTATGCTCGTTTAGGCTGGTTTCTAATCTGGACTCCTCGGATAAGCGATCTATCGGGGGAGCCAAGGCAGCGTTTCGGCTATCAACGTTGGATTGCGTTGTAGTAAGTGTTTCGAGTCTAGAAGGCTCTTCGAAGGTCACTGTTTGTTTACTGGTCGAGGATATCGTTCGCTCGTTCATGGTCTTTCTCTTCTCTTTCCTGGAAGTAGAGGAATGCATGGATTTTGGTGCGAGTTCTTGTTCACCTCTAGGGAAGTCGCTAGACCGGCGTATTCGAAGAGGAATTTTCATCCGAGGTTGCTTCTTAGGTTGTAAGTCTACGTCCATTGTAGGCGCGGTCGTAATAATAGCAGGAGCTATACAGAACATCAAGGTAAGCGAGCGTGTCTAAGTTGAAAGTTCCGAGGCCTAGACTGAGGTTCAAAAGACAATGGTATTACTTACGTTGTGGCATAGGAGGTAGCTTTTCAGCTTGCTGCTGCTGTTTTAATCGAGCTGATAACTGGGAATCGGAGGCATTGCGGAATCTCAACATGCTAAACCTGCGATGTTTCGGTGATTCGTCCTGAACCGGCGGCGACTCAGGACGATTGTATGGATCTTCGCTATCCCTACCCGGGAACATAGAGGCTGAAGCAGACGTGGCGATCGTCTCGACTGAGGACTTGCTACCCTCGCCATTCCCGGCCGAGACGTCATCTCTCGTTCCTTCTCCGTTCCTCACGGCAGTGTCGGGACTCAGCAGAGCATCTTGCTGAGGCTTGCGCGACAGCGGCTTAGGGGCGACAGGCGTTTGTTCGACTAGTATGGTGTGTCGTCTCATGTCGGTGTCGCTGGCCATGACGCCGCGACGGCGTAAGAAGGGCATCGTGCGATAAAAGTATGGCGTAGCGTTGGCCTAAAAATGAGACTGGCTGAGCGTCCGGCTTGTAATGGTGCATATGGCAGCAATGGCCGATGGTCAGCACGTCAAGAATTACAATAGTGAAGACCCATTGTCTTGAAATAGATTTTGCAAAGACTGAAGGTAGTGGATTGGCTAAAGGGCGTTGAATTTCTTCAAGGAGAAGAGATGAATATTTTTGCCGGATACTTGTCGCCGGAGTTGTCAGACTCGAGGGGGGAACTACCTAACTGACAGATGAATTCAACAAACCACGAAAACAAGTTAGAATTTCGCACAAGTCTGATTTATCGCTGGCTGTATTTGTCGCTGCATCAGATTGGGTTGAATTGATCTATCAGTGGACAATCAATCAATCAATTAATCGATGGGATACTATCGAGACCGGGTAGTGCTTAGATTGCCGGTACTTGGTTGGTGTAATAATTCAGTTGCTATTTCTGTAGAAGCAATTAAAAGTTGTCAGGACCCCTTGGGGCCTTCCAGGTTCCTCCTAACCTGTTCCCCCCTTCCATCCCCGCCGAGAGCCCCAAGTTCTACCCAAAAGGGTGAGGTCGGGCCAGCTAGTGGTAGCGCATAGGTATGTACATTACATTATGTATATCGTGCCTCGTGGCTAACGTTCAGTGCAACCAAGGATAGTGGAGGTACCTTACCTCGTAGAGATTGAAGAGAAGACCCGACAAATTGGATAAGGAGATCGTAGCGACCTCCTTTTATTCACATGCACTTATGATGGACAATACATACGGTATATGCATACCTGTAATGTACATGTAGGTATTGTGTAAATCGCCTTTGGCATATACATATAGTATTCATAATAATTATTATGATGGAACTAAAAGTCGAAAACATAGAATGTTAATAAATTATAATTACTATTATTAAAAAAACTCATGAGACGTCCGAGGAAGAGAGTCTAACCTACATGTAAGTATGTAAGTAGTGTATATTGATGTTCCATTCAACGTACGTACATACGTACATGTAATGTAGTGGTATACCGTACATGTAGCCGTGTACATATGTATGGAAAATACTTACTATGTTAGGTATCATGTTGTACCTGCTTGCGTTATCCACTTCCATCCCCCTCCCCCCCACTTCTAACAGTCTGCCTACATGTACCGTACGTATGTTGTCAAGACTATGTAGACCTTTAGAGCAGGAGTCTATCCTAAAGTTGGTAATGACATAAGCCTCTACCTACATGTACCATACATAAGGTATGTAGGCAGCCGTTTTAGCAGAATCTCAATTGATACATCTGAAGAATTTCAAGCTCCGGTGCGACCGTTGAATATCTTACCTTTATCTTCCATAGGTCCTCTTTCTCCATGTTCTACCACGTCACACGTCGACTCGAGCCCTCCATCACAGGTCCTTCGTCATGATGCGCCCCGGTTCTTTGCTTCGTCAATCCTTCTTTTCCGTTCTCCTCTTGGTCCTCGCCATATCCCTCCCCTCCGATGCTTCAAGCCTACCTCGAGTTGCTCCGTCTCAAATCCATAATGGTCGTTCGTATTTCAGCCGCCTACTTGATCTGCCCTTAGGGTGGGCTTCGAAAGGGTCTAAAAAGGGCCTGAACCAATGGCTTGACACCCATCCGAAGCTCCTCGAGAATTTACAAAGATACGAACATGATGTTGTGATACGGTTCAATGTTTCAACAAATGCACATGAGGCAGCTTTGAGGAAGGCGATTGATCAGATGTTGCTTGACGTCTGGGACTTTACAGGTAACTACACCGATATACGAATTGAGTCTCGTCGCATTCGGCCATTGATGGGTATTCTGCCGCCCTCTCTACAACACAACCATACCATCTTGATTCCCGACCTAGCTCGTGCTGTCGCAGCTACCTATCCGTCCGATACTCCTGCTCACTCATTTACTCAGTCTCTTTCAAAGGACCGAGGCATAACCCCCGCGAACGATATTCCCTCGCCTAAGAAGCGGGGTGTTGATGATATCTTCTTTCACGACTACCAACCGCTCTCTGTTATTTATACATGGATGAAACTACTCGACTCTATGTTTAGAGGTCGTGGTCTCGTCCGGATGATCAGCATCGGTAAATCTTACGAAGGGCGCGATATACCAGCGCTAAGGGTAGGTGCACCGACTAGTGAAGCAGGCATTCACAAGGATACCATCCTCATTACTGGCGGTATTCACTCAAGGGAGTGGATATCTGTTAGCACTGTGAATTATGTCGCGTGGTCCTTCATTAGGTCTATCGACGAGGACCCCATGATAGTCAAGATCCTTGAGCATTTTGATATTGTCTTTATCCCTGTCCTCAACCCCGATGGGTACGAGTACACTTGGGAAGTCGACCGTTTGTGGCGGAAGTCTCGTCAACGTACCAAGATGCAGTATTGTCCTGGTTTCGATCTGAACCACGCCTTTGGCTACAGATGGGATGCCGTTCAACATCAGAGCGAGCCTTGCTCTGAGAGTTATGGTGGTGACCAGCCGTTCCAGGCTGTCGAAGCTGCGCAACTGGCGAACTGGGCCAAGAACGAGACAGAACAAAATGGTGTCAAGTTCGTAGCTTATCTAGACCTGCACTCCTATTCTCAGCAGGTTTTGTATCCGTATGCATACTCCTGCGTCGTCCATCCGCCCAACATTGAGAATCTAAAAGAGGTAGCTATGAATTTGGCTAAGCATATGAGGCTATCCAACGGGGAAGTTTACACGACAACATCGGCTTGTGAGGGCGCAGTGGCGAGTGAGCCCTTGGCGAATGATATACAAGATATGCAAAGAGTTCGAGTCGAGGCTGGTGGTGGTTCAGCTATGGATTATATCTTCCATGAGTTCGGGGCTCGTTATAGCTATCAGATCAAGCTACGAGACACTGGAAGCTATGGATTTTTACTCCCAAGCGAATATATTATCCCTACCGGTGAAGAGGTCCATCAAGCAATGAAATATCTTGGTGACTATCTACTTGGCAATAATGGCCACGAGTCATGGAACAGCACCGTATTCGAAATGGATCAGTCTGAGGAGGCGGATCTAATTGCAAAAGAAGACGTCACGGAACTGCGAAGACGGCGGAGGAGGAGATGCATCGATTGCACTTAGGGCATGAAGACCATTAATGCTCAAAAAGTTGTCCACATTTATTCTGTCTGGCGATCGGCGTCGGGTGCCCGGTTGGTGTCGAGTTTGGATTCTACAAAAGTTATTGATGGTAAGGAATATTTATGTATACCATCCAGGCATTCACACAGAAAGACTGCTTGTACGTCCAAAGGTTTATCTTCATTGTTATGCGGTACTACCGAGATGCAGCCAATGGAATAACTGATTCCAACTCGAAATATCCATACCTTGGACCTTCATTTATTTAACTGCATACCTAAGGTTGTGGATTTGTGGTTGCGGGCAGGACACTAAGTATAAGGTACCTCAGGATTGTTGCACAATGTCCAGTACGATAAAGAAATACATTATATAAAATTTCCTCTATTATTCATTGTATATAATCCCTTTCTCTCCACCATCTCTGCCGAATTTTTCATAAAGCTCTACGCGGCTGGAAGCATCTTCACACTGGCAATGACAGCCATAACTTTCAAAGAGAGATCGGAGAGTACACTCAGAGTAAAGCCCTTAAGCCTGCCTTGAGGTCCACTCGACGTATAACCGACAGCGTACCAGAAACGACCGAAAACCCAGATAGCGCCCAGTGCGGCACTTGCAGTCGGAAAGTGGAGGCCGGAGATGAGGAGGGCGCCCAAGAAAGGCGTCAGGTTCTCGGTGTAGTTAGCATGCGCGCGTTGCGCACAGTTGAAAGCATACGCCTTGGGGTCCTTCTCGGCTTGTTCCTGGCTCGCGTAAGGGATAGGGTATGCGAGGCCGCTTGCCTTGCGCGCCTTGGCCGTCAGGAAGAAATGCAAGGTATTGACAAAAAGCGACGAAGCGGCAACGGTTAAGACGTAGCTAGAATATGACGCAATTAGCTTTAATTATACTTCTGTTGGTCCCAAAGGTGCGGGTGTGCCAATCGGGTGGAAGAGAGATGGCGTGCTGATTGTTTAGGGTAGTTCTAACATATATCTCAGTTAGGAGACATGATAACCCTACTTACCCATACTCGCTTGGGACTTGAAGTGCATAGGACACCATGGTGAAAGTGTTTGATACGACGATGATTGACGAAGAAGTTATTTTCTGATCAGAGTAACGTCCTAGTTCTGTTGATATTTGTACATGTGGAAAGGCTTGAGCGACTTTTTATACCATAGTATGATGACATTACGGACGAAGATGGAACTTTCTTCAGCCCCTGGATTTATGGATCTTTCGGCCTATTACTACCACCTAGGTACCATTACTACCACCACCACTATGGCTTAATGATCAATGTATCCCACACAGGCACCAAAATTGATGGTCCGAAACCAGGTACATACCTACCGTACGTGTAAACGATTAGCTTACAAATTAATAATCACTTTTATTATTATTTTATATTTAGGAATGCAGGTAAGATATGCTATACCTTTGGTAGAAATATCCCTCAATACTCCCATCTATTGGCGAGCGTGGCCGTTCCTCATTACCCAGGATGCCTACCTAATAGGCGGATTGTTGAAGCTTCTGGTAAATAGTCGTGTTAAACTATTGGGGCTTGCGGCGAGTCCATCTATCCGAGCGCCGACACAGTCGGAGGACGTTTTGCGCCGTCGATAACATGAAACGTCGGAAAGTCTCCGGGCGAGACATTGAGAAGAACACTTAATGCTTTATGTGAGTTTTAATAACTTTCATTTGCATACATAATTTGTATAAGGAAGAGAGAGAGAGATACATTATATGTGGCTAATGGGATACTGGAAGATACATGTAGGTACCTAGTGGACCTCTAGAATGGAGTTAGGGGCTATGTAGGTATATGTGCCTATGTACTAGGAGGTATGTACATACCTTAAATCTGATATCGGATAAAATATATATCAAATATCCCCACTTTGTCAAGTTTCAATTTTCCGTCCCTAATAATTTAAGGTTACATGTAGGTAGATAGGTACCTACTTAGGTAATGCACTAAGCTGGTAGAGCCCCACACGGCTGCCACAATGATGGGCATTTGAGACTTTGAAGCCGTGCTGGTCTTATGTACAACCTACGAACACAGATATATACACAATACTAGACGAATCAGCGACAACTCAGGATAGGGCACAACGAATTCTCGCGAGACATATTCTGTAAAATTGAGTATTTGTTTTCCACGACTCTCACTCCTGCCGAAGCTGGCTATTCTACTTAATTAGGCCCTTGTAGGGCCCGCGAAGCTTCATCATGAGTTCCCGTAAGTACCTAGTGATAAAAAAGGGAAGCTTCCTCACCTTCTCTTCCCCTTTTCAAGTCCTATACGGAATATGTTACTTACCAGCAGTATTACTCCATAGTTAAGCAGTTTATTCGCAATGTGCGTGCAGCGAAGACCATCGCTGACGAACGAGCTGTCATCCAGAAGGAGAGCGCCGCCATCAGGGCTAGTTTTCGCGAAGAGAGCGGCGACCACAACGTTAGGTGCGGATAAAGCTACGTCAAACCCAAAGGGCTCGAGGCTTTGCTGACCGACATCCATTGACAGGCGCAATAATGTTGCTAAGCTCCTCTACCTATTCACTTTGGGAGAGCGAACCCATTTTGGTCAAATAGAGTGCATCAAGCTACTCGCATCTCCGCGGTTCGCCGACAAACGTCTTGGGCATCTGGCCACAAGTCTATTGTTGGATGAGAATCAGGAAGTGCTCACATTGGTCACCAATTCGCTAAAGAAGTATGCTCCCCTCCCCCCTAGTAACACTTTCTAGTACTCCAGGCTGACCCCTGACCTCTCTAAATAGTGACCTAGGTCATTCTAACCAATACGTCGTGGGTCTAGCCCTCTGCACTCTAGGCAATATCGCTTCGATAGAAATGTCGCGTGACCTGTTCCCCGAGATCGAAACGTTGATCTCGACTGCCAATCCTTATATCCGTAGGAAGGCTGCCCTATGCGCCATGCGAATATGTCGAAAAGTTCCGGATCTACAGGAGCATTTTGTTGAAAAAGCCGCTCAGCTACTATCGGACAGGAACCATGGCGTGCTTTTATGTGGACTTACATTGGTAACGAGCATGTGCGAAGCGGAGGAAGAGGAAGGGGGTGACGAAGGGATCATCGACAAATTCAAACAGTTCGTGCCCGTTTTGGTGAGAACATTGAAGGGTCTCGCTACATCCGGTTATGCTCCCGAACATGATGTTACCGGTATTACAGACCCATTTTTGCAAGTCAAGATTCTCCGTCTACTTCGAGTCCTTGTTCGTGGCGATGCGGAGGGGACCGAACAAATTAACGATATTCTTGCTCAAGTTGCCACCAACACCGACTCTTCCAAAAACGTTGGCAATTCTATCCTTTACGAAGCCGTTCGAACCATCCTCGACATTGAGGCCGACTCGGGCCTTCGGGTCCTTGGCGTGAACATACTTGGCAAGTTCCTCTCTAACCGGGACAATAACATAAGATATGTTGCCCTGAACACTCTGATCAAGGTTGTCGCTATCGAGCCAAATGCCGTCCAACGACACCGGAATACCATCCTTGAATGTCTACGGGATCCCGATATTAGCATTAGGAGGCGCGCTCTTGATCTAAGTTTCACTCTCATCAATGAGAGTAACGTACGAGTGCTTATTCGGGAATTGCTTGCGTTCCTCGAGGTTGCCGATAATGAGTTCAAACCTAGCATGACTAGTCAAATTGGCATCGCAGCTGACCGGTACTCTCCTAATAAGCGGTGGCATATCGATACCATGTTACGAGTCCTAACCCTCGCCGGCAACTATGTCAAAGAACCTATCATGGCCTCATTCGTCCGGCTTGTAGCTACAACACCGGAGCTCCAGACGTATGCTGTCCAGAAGTTATACACAAATTTGAAAAAAGACATCACCCAGGAAAGCTTAACTCAGGCTGGTGCATGGTGTATTGGCGAATATGGAGATTCTCTGCTCAGGGGTGGTCAGTATGAAGAGGAAGAATTGGTGCAAGAAGTCAAAGAACACGAAATCATCGACCTCTTTACCACCATACTTAACAGTAGCTATGCTACACAGGTAACCACCGAGTATATTGTCACGGCCCTTGTCAAATTGAGCACACGCCTATCAGATCCGTCCCAGATCGAGCGTATCAAACGCCTTTTGCAATTCCACCAAACCAGCTTGGATGTCGAGGTGCAACAACGAGCTGTGGAATACGGAAACCTGTTTTCATACGATGATATACGTCGTGGTGTTCTTGAGAAGATGCCGCCACCACAGATTAAGGAAGAGTCTCGGGTGCTTGGTGAAGCGACCAAGAAAGCTAAGAAAGCTGCTAATCGTAGGTCGAAACTTATCGCGAAACCTGCAACAGATCAAGACTTACTGGATCTGATGGGAGACACTACCACTACCACAGCACCATTAGCGTCGCCCACGAATGGATCCCAAAGCAATACCGACCTGCTTGCAGACATTCTCGGTGGCAACACAATTTCATCACCGACAGCAGCGTCCCCGCCGCCTCAGGCGAGCAACACGGCCTCGATTATGGATCTATTCTCCCAGGGTTCGGCCCCAAGTCCAGCGCCTGCCAGCTCTGGCCTGGATCCCCTCTCGGGATTTAGTTCTCCTCCACCGCAGCAACCTGCGGCAGCCCCCCTGCCGAGTGGTCTTCCATGCTACAATGCCAACGGTCTCAATGTTACCCTTCAGCTTCAACGTAACGCCGAAGGAGCCGTACAGGTTCTAAGTCGCTTCCGGAACTCCTCCGGGGCCCAATTGTCCAATGTAGGGCTGCAAGCAGCTGTTCCGAAGTCGCAGAAGCTTCAGTTGATGAGTATTTCCAACTCTGATATAGCACCTGGTGGAGAAGCAACCCAGCTAATGAGAATTACGGGAAGCAAAGGAGTCAGTATTTCCGTATAACACCTACGTCTCCAACCGTTTCACTCTACTAATCGTCTGCTCTCTAGCCTCTCCGCCTAATGTTGAGAATTGGTTACTCCCACCCGTCGGCAGGGCAAGTGATGGATCAGGTGAAATGGACGGAGCCGTCGTAACCGATAGGTGGACCAACACAAGGTGATTTGATTATATTAGTGCCATGCCTCTGCACAAAAGAATGTAAGCTTCTAGAGCGGCGTCTTCGCGTACTTGGAAAAATTACATACCCGCAGCGAAAATCTCCTGCGCGTCGTAGTAGCGTATTGTCCACTTGGTAGGATCAGCTTATGAGGAGCGGGCAACGATGACTTGCAATACTGGAAAATTGAATCATTCCAATTCTAACAACGTTCCGCTAAGCAATTAAAATGCCGCTTACATTGAATGAGCATTTCTCTATCGTACATTGGGATGTTCTATACCGGATAGTAATGATGTGGAAGAGTACCTACATTATACGACCACGGAATCCGAAATCAAAAGAATCCACTACGCTACATCAGCTTAATGCTACATCAGCTTAATGCTACGTGTAGGACTAGCTGCCCGCTACCTACCACCATTTCTCACACAGCACCCGATGAGGCTCCATCCCGAGCTCGTGCTGAGGGTCGGTAAGCTTCTGGACAAAATCATCCGTCATTGTAGGGACTCCGCAGACGTAAACCACCGCGAACCTTCTCTCCGAAGCGTTTCCCGCGGCTGCAGCAACATCATCCACTGTCATCCTCCCCGTTCGAAACGATACATCGCCTCCCTCACTTCCACAGAATAACACTCCCTCCTCTTCTGCCTTACCTTCGCCCTCTCTGCCCGTGAGGAAAAGCTGCAGCCGGCCTTTCACCTTTCCCGATGTGAATATCGAGGCTAGTCTCTCAACAAACTGTAGACGACTTGCACGTCTGGGCCCCCGAGAGGGAAATCGTCCTTCAGCGAGTACAAAAAATGCACCTCGAAGGGAATGCCACTGTCTCCTTTCTCGGCCAGACTACTAACCATGCTCATCAGCGGGTTAACGCCAACACCTCCAGCTACAAACACCACCTTTCGCAGAGCCCGCACGTTGACACCGGGTGGGGGCCACACAAAGCTGCCGCCGAC
>KZ111302.1:114873-137636 GCA_002120335.1 Hypoxylon sp. EC38
TGAACCGCTAGCTCTACGTATCCTGGGGATACTGACGAGTCGTTAGAAAGACGCGCCTTCGATGGCGGCGAGGTAATGGTGTACCCGCCAGCCTTGGGGACTCCAGGTACGTAGACGTCGAGCCATTGACCAGGTAGGAACTACGGCCATTAGAAGCGCGGGAGTCATTTAGTAATTTCACAATATTTCGAATCTACGTAAGGAGAAGGAACAGCATACCCGGAGAGGATCAGAGAGTTCGAGACGGAAGAGCCTGATCTGGTCGTTGATCTGGTTGACCTCTGCCAACGTGACGGTATGGAGGGACTACATATTGATTAGTATTCTAGCGTTCAAAAAAATAAAAAATAAAATAAAAAAAAGTTCACACTCCCATACTTTGTCTCGCGGCTCCGAAGCTGTCCTTTCTAAGTGGCCGGACTTCACTTCAGCCATGTTGAATTGTGAAGCACCCAAGAGTGGTACCGCGCATAAGGGAGTTCAACCAGAGTGACAATTGCTAAGTGCCCCGACACTAATTCTATTATACCAAGCCCAATTCTTAATCTTTGATGCAGGGCTGAGATACGTTGTGATGATTTAGTGAGACATGTAATTTATGAATAGGTTGAGGCTTTATAGTAGGACCCTTTTGTAGGTCGGCGGGGTCGGATTACTATGCGTAGGTACCGTCCTATCATGTTACCTATTGGCCAAGTTTTGGAGCATAGCCCACACATATCGAGATGTCAATTAGGAGATAGCATTAGGAAAAGCCATTTTTGCATACAGCCCGTGCACATCATTTCGCATTACTACCTAGACTACAGAAGCTCATGGGAAATGTAATAACTGAATGCCTCCGGGACGAAACCCGCCGTCAAGCTAAGATAGCCCTATGCCTCTATCAACCCTAACAAAGCACACGACCCCCTATCTAGATCCAATTTCCCGAGGGGTCCTCGTTAGTACTATTTCCAGTGCCACCGTTTTGGTCAGCAATCTCGTTCCTAAAGCTTTCGGAATCTGTAGTATCACCTTCATTTGTGGAAAGCTCAATCATAGAGGAATGGCCCGGCCTTTTTTCTGGCCGCGGGCTCCATAGGCGTTTTATCAAGTTGCCCTTGCGTCGTAGAGGCGACGGGGTCTGCCTCAGCCACTCCGCTTCGGTGAGTCTGAGCGGCCCTGGTTCGGGGGCATTCTCATCATCAACCAGAGATCCTCCTGGTTGAGAGAGTTGGAACTTGGCCTTAGCTTTCGGTGGTGACTGAGCAATAGGAGAGTCGAATTGGTTAAGTTGACGTTCAAGCACGCTGCCCGTGGTTGGAAGGTAGCCTTCTGGAGATGGCAGAGCTGGTGAAGGTGATGCTTCCGTAGAGTCCGAAGAATCCGTGTAGTTCGAGAACGAATTGTCTCCCTGGTCATGTTCGTTCACATCATTCAATTTAACTGCCTGCATCGACACAGATAGAAGGACTGGATGGGCTATACTCAACCTCACCTCTTCGTTTTCGAATTCACCGCTGTCTACATACTGTTTTAGAGACGGGGTCAAGGACGGACAGCTCGACCTGATTGATTCTCTTGACCCTAGTCTTGAGATTGTTTGGGGGAGTTCTGGCAATGGTCTCTGCAGAATATCAGTCATGGTCCCGCATTTTTGAGCTTCTCCGTCATCTTCGATAGCAGTACCGCTAGGATGAGCTGGTGAAAGTCGTGGGGGACTCCTCAGGTAGTACCCCTCTGGTGTAGAGACTTCGGATGGTTCCGGAACAGCCATGCCAATAGTTTCGATATCATTGTCGAATATTCCCGTATCGAGAGGTCCATTGGGAGAATTGAATTGTGACGTCGACAACGGGGATGAACTTGCATGGACAGGATCTTCCTTAGAATAGGAGGCTTGCACGTTAATTATATTCTTCGAAGTCGGTCGGTGTCGGGTCTCATGCTGCGAAATGAGATTCAAATGCTCAAGAGATTCTATGGATCTGTAGTGGAAACAGAAGGTTGCGTAAGGTGAATCTCGAGGGTCCTCCAGATGATACTCGTAGAAGGTGGCGTCTTGGGGGTCGTTGACCAAACCACCGCTGGGTGAGCTGTAGAGGGTTAGCTAAGGAAACCAAGATATAAGAAATGAGCTATTAAAGGAAAAATCCTTACGCGATCCCATAGCGCTCTTCATGACGATTGTAGGGATCCAAGACAACCGCAATTCGCTTCCGTCCTCGGCAGCGAAATACTTGAATCTCGATCAGACCTCCATCTTCAGCTACTGATGTTCTATTGAGACCGTGCTTGAAACGGAAATACCGTGTCTCTATACCCACAATAGGGTCGCCGTTTTCATCCCTAAATCTCTCGCTAGGTTCGTAGAGACTTCTTGACACGCTCCCCGCTGCACAATGACTGGCGTCAATGCCCCAGGAGACAGTATGATGGCCATTGGTGAACATCTTGAAGAAGAGAAATCTAGACGGTGGCGATGATTGGCTGACGAGGTATCTGAGTCGAAATTGGTCCCCTAGACGTCGATTAGAACCAGTAGAATTTAGAAGTAGGTTACCAGAACAAGATTTTACCAGGTATTGAAGGGATATACACAGATATACGGGGATTTGTCTTCTTTGGGAGAGTTAAATTGGTATGAGGGTAGCTGGATGTAGCGGAAGGAGGCGGGTTGATTTGTCCTCTATTTCGCAAATTGCCGAGATCAGTGCCAACCCTCATGAGACAAACAGATGATCCATCTGGATGAGGATATTCGGGTAGCTTCTTGAGGCCCGAGCTGGGCACAACAGATATCTCAATGCCACGCAAGGAGGGCATCGTGATACAATGACGCGTATGAGGTGTATGTATGTATGTATGTGTGATTTGTATAAGAGACGATGTGCCGAAGTCGATGAAGAGAAGAGAAGGAAGAGAAGGGTAGAAGGAATGGTGAAATGACAGAAGGTACGAAGATAACGAAGGAGATTATAGGGGAGGTTGTCAAGAAATGTGCCTGCATCATTGATAGTTGCTGATAGCAGCTTCCTTCACAACACCTGCATCAGCATTAGACACAGCAGGTGCATGTGCTTAATAAACGGATACCCATACCAAGGTACACGACATGTGCCTGCATTGTTAGACGGTCATGGACATCGCTGATGACATATTACAATCACTTCTCCAGAAGTCTCATGCCACAAATTCGGTTGTCCCTACACACTCCTTTATTGGTTGTTCTAAATGACAGGTCGTTAGCTTGTCAAACTCATGGATAAATCCAAGCCGTACAACATCAGCTACCAGTGTCAAACACCTAACCTACTTGGTTAGCATAGTGGCAACCCATTGTCTAGTAATTGAGCACAGGGCGTAGTTAATTTGCCTTAACGCGCATCGTGTTGTTGATTTACTCACTGCTTGGCTCCGTTAGATTAGCAGGCCGTCTAGGAATCTATATGATTGCAATCCCCCCCCTCTTTTTTTTTCCCTGTCTCTATTTGGGTAGGCCGATGAGATCTCGCAACAAGGTTACAGCATCTGCCCAATGCCCAGTCCTAATTAATCTCATAGATGACCAGGTTAGTTCGTTGTTGTGATGGTCCTTTGCTTTATTTCATCAGGTACGTTGAGAACCTAATAGGTACACGACCGGGTCAGCTCTTGCGAACGAAGATGCCATAACTATCCGCCGAGGACCTGTTTAGTGTCATCCTCCTTGCCCAATAAACCCAAATTTCTTATCTGACCAGCGCTCGGCGCATTTTCTCGTGCTGACGATGCTTCCGCCTTTCGGTATGCAGCCTGTAATGCTCTTACTCGTGCGGCCTATTCGACGAGCCCTGGTTAGTCGGCTTAATAGTATCGCAGTTTTACGTATTAACTATGTGTCCTCACCTCCTTTTTGTGGTGAAGGCATTCGTAGTAGTCCTCTAGCATCGGCGCGCACTTCTTTTTCCCCGAGTCATCTTCGGCAGATGTGTTGACTACATAACAAGCTAGAACCTCTTGCCAGAATGGAAAACATCGCGACGGGCCTATTCTACCATGTTAGCCTTTCGGAACCATTGAACATCATAGGGATACAAACCTCCTTGAAGACCGTATCCAGATGCCATGACGTCGAGCTGCTGTGTGATTGTGGACGTCGTTTGGTGGCTTAGGGACAGAAATGAGCGTAGAATTGGCGTTGCTGATTTGAGGAGCGAGGTATGTAGTTCGCTTCTGAGTGGTTTCGACGAATGATGCTGTACTCCGAATTAAATTAGGTAAGCTAAAGTCTGACGAATTAAGTAGTAGTGATTCTTAAGCTTGGCGTGGCTCTCCCTTATGTACCGTAGTTGGCTTAAGCTCAAGGCAAGGTACGTACGTACATGTATGTAATCCTGGTAATGTACCATACTGTACCTAGGTATGTAACTGGGACTAAATGGTCCGTGCCCCCATTGTATACGTGTACGTCATTTCTTAGGTTGGGAACCTTAGTAAGCCAGTATGTGGTTTGACCAATTGTTGAACAATGGGCTCTATCATATATACATACATATATAGGTACACATACATCGTACCTATGTACATGGAAGCTTCAACGTCAAGCTTAAGGACATCGAAAGAGGTAGATACCCACAGGTAGGTACCTTCAGGTAACGCATTTGAACATCGCATCCCTCTAAGCTTTTTTCCCTTTTTATCTACCTCTCTATAATAAATTTTTACTGACGAACAAGTGTCTCATGGGCCGTACTCATTGAACTAGGTATACCAACGATATCATGCATATGGTGCCATGAAAATGATACCGCTTCCTTCGGCGTCGCGCATTGTGCTACTTGCAACCCATCTTGCTGCCAAATCCGACATTGAGAGCTTGACAGCGCTCGCCGCCCAGCATACTAGGGTCTTGCGACAGGACCTTTTGCTCCGAATATTATTAACATGTCTACCTGAGACCCTTCCGCCTAGTCAATATGTCACCCTTGTTCAACGTATCGCATCGGGAAGCTTGGAAACGGATTTTGAACGGCGAGAGGTAGATTGGTCTTCGGTCCAAGACGTCACGGATGACGAGGCCGCGAGGAAAGTTCGCAAGTTACGGCTGCTTCCCCTGGCTTGGGAGAATGCTCCTAGGGACGAATCGCAAGATCCGGTGTCCCTCTTCTTAATCCATCGTGCGCGCCGCGTCGACGAGGAGGCAGGCCTGTTGACCCAATTGCCCGACCTGATCGTGCCATTCCTTGACCATGCACCAGCCATTCGGACATGGATGGTTTCAGTTCTACTCCCCCTTCTTCGCCGAAATCACGAATATTACCCACATCACCCCGTTGCCCAGACCCTGGTCGCTTTTGAGCAGTTGAGCGATCGAGCCGCCGTAGATTTGCTACTTTCACAGACTGGCGTCCGCCAAGAAGATCTGCCGCATATTGGAAGGGATCTTCGTGGCTTGATAGGCCCGTGGTTGTATAATGATGCCAGATGGGTCCGTGGTGATGAAAACGGATACCTTTCGGAAGATAGTCAATCTACGATCCATACCCTCTGTCCGAGCTGGGAACATGTCCTTGAGTGGATCACGACGCAAGCCTCGAAGTCGTGGAGGGTGGCGGTAAGAGCCATAGGCCAATGGGATGGCCCAGGAGATGTCGACTTAGGCGGTTACGCTTCCATGTGGCTAGAAGACGCCGAACAAGAATATCTGGAGCAAAGATACGCTCGTGCTGCCCTAGCCGCGGCGTATCTGATTCCTGAGGCTTCTGTCGAAGCTTTGAATGGCGTCAACAGCATTATTACGAAGATCATGGCTCTATTAGATCAAGATCCTTGTCCCACTTTGCAAGTTTCTTCATCTTTGCTTCCGCCGTATACCGACTCGAATGGAGAACAGCTTCTCTGTGCAAAGAATGCCACTTATATGCGAAACGAACTACTTGCCGAGTCAAATTCACTCACTACGCCGAATGAGACGTCTACGCAGCTACTGCACATCCTAACACTCAGTGCCTTTATCTTGACTAAAGCCGGGGTACCTTGTCCTGTTCGAAGAGTGGGAGAACTAGCTTTTCTGCAGGATGAACGGGAGCAGAAAGCTGAAGCTACAAAATTTATACATTCGCTGAACAATAATGGGCCAAAGAGTGACGACAAGTACTGGATTAGGGCGAGAAATGAGCTTTTATGGCTTCGAGATTGGGGTGCAGAAGAGGTCCAAGGCTCACCTGGTGTTCGAACACATGGTATATTCGGCCAGTTAAAGAAGGAGTTTTTGGAGATTGAATGCCTCAAGGCCTTTTTAAATAACACACGTAAGGCTTACAGTCCCATTGCTGTTGAAGTCTCATATACTAAAGCTATCAGGCTACTCTCTGGCGAGGTCTATATATGAAGATGCACCCGAAAAGCCCCTCGATAGCAGCATTCTACGAGAGACCATTGTTTCCTCAGCAATGAACGCATATGATAACGCATCTAACCCTCACCGTGGTCGCGGAGGCCTTTTAAAATGCGATGACATGTAAGCCTCCTCCAACCAAGATGTGGAAATCTTTTCTAAGAAGTGTTAGAATCCATGCGTTTCCACAGACTCTAGGGGAGACACACCCTGCATCTAAAAGAATAGAAGCTCTTCTGAGGGCCACACACGCACTGGGCGAATACCGTCTCACGCTGAAGAAAGGAGAGCCATTTACTCCAGTGGTCCTCCGGGTTCATACAGATCCGATTTCTATAATCGGGAGGATATTAGAGCAGAACCCTAGAAGTTACACCCGAATCCAGGATTTTCTCGAAATCGGGGCCCATATGCTCGATGCTGGTCTATTGGCCCGTGACAAGCTCGAACACTCACAATCTGTAGGAGAGCAATCATGGCAGCGGTCGATTGTTGAAAAGCGGATCACTGCCATGTGCGTGGACGCTGCTCTCACGGAAGATGACTTTGAGACTGCATATTCGTATGTTGTTAACCGTCTAGTCGTAGAGAACCGCGGCCCTCCTACGAAATCAAGAAGCGAGCCTGTATCAAAAGGAGCAAAATCAAAGTCCGGCGCGGCCACACTAACAGATGACTACTCATGGAAAGCCGCTCTGCAGGCGGGTAAGTACCGCCGTACAGCAAGGACTATAAAGCCCACGCATATCGGAACTGCCAGCGGCAATCTCGACATCCGACACCTGGAACAACGAATGGAATGTCTAGCGACCGCACTTCGCGTCGCCCCGTCCGCAACTCTTCAGGAGATCTTGAACGTCTTTCGCAAGTGCGAAGAGGAGCTCAATGCAGCTGTGATGGCCGAAGAGGAGCAAGAGTCGGCTTGGGATGACCAGGGCGACTTGCAAGTTATGCCCGGGGCTTTTAGTAGTACCGTACCAGCTGGCGTTGTAAGGAGTACGAAAGGAACGTCATCACGGCAAGTTGAGGAAGCGCCGATGTCCCTCTTCGACCTATCCAGAGCAAGCATGGCCAGAGCGCAGCGCAACTTGACTGCGTTGTCTAGTCTCCAACGTAGTGAAAATGCTAGGTCAGATGAGGCCCGCGACGAGTCTGGTGACAGGTCTGGTCAACAAAGAGTCAGAAAGAGGGATCAGTTGAGAGAAGCTGCAGTCGGGACCCTGGCGTCTGGTGTTGGGTGGCTAATCGGAGCACAGCCTCTTGATAGGGCTGGGGATAGGAGTTAGGGTGATAAGATAATTAACTATGTTGGCGTGCGTATGGGTTTCCAGTTATACACCTGTAAGTAATGGTATCCAAAATACGAAATCAAGTTTGTATAGGCAGATTCAAGAGTCCTTCAACTTGGCACTTGGAGATATCATGGGCACATGGCTCTTCCTCGTTTTAGAGAGAAAGATGAAAGCTAGGGAAATTTCTTACGGGCGTAGATCACGCAGGACACGCCTCACACCATTTATTACGTGTATCCTACGCCATGGGAACATAGTTGCAATCTTAGTTATTACAATATGAACCGGTGCTATATTTATATATATGTATATCTTCTATGATACAGGTAAGGCTTTCCTGTTGAGTCGAACAACTTCTAATTATCCGTACCAGAAGCCCCAACGAGCCCGTCAAAAAAATAAAGCCGGCATGCTTATTCAATTTTTAGACAGGCTATTTTCAGATGACCTTTTAAGCTTAGGCCTCGAGCGCAGTCTGCACTTGGGAAGAGCCGTATCTTTACTTCTGCGCTTGCCTCCCTTGATGCTTCCAGAACTTCTTCAGTCTGTCTTCGGCTTCTCTAAGCTGTGCTTTCGTGTCCACATAATCTTCTTCACCTTCTCTCTTGTCTTCAGAATAGAGGAATTCCGTAAGCGCCTGCCTATATGCCACGTAGGCCTCCTATTGGGCGTTCGCGCGTCAGCCGTCTTTCTAATTACGCTTTCTGTGGCAATGATGTAGGAGAAATAACGGAAATAACAGAAATAGGCGGGAAAGGGCGGGATGGGGATTAAACGAAGTCAGTGGGGGACTAGAAGGGGCGGTTAGGGTTCCTATTACTTACGTCACGATCCATCTTCTCATCGGTTTTGTCTCCCTTGCTTTTCTTGCCTGGCTTCCCTTGCTCTGGTTCTCTGCCTTCTGGTTTTTCTTCCTCTGGCCGGTCTTTCTGTAGCTCATCCTCGGAGTCACCTCGGTTCGCATCATCTCGGTTCGCATCATCTCGGTTCGCATCATCTCGGTTTGCATCATCTCGGTTTGGACTGCCTTGCTCTGGACCGTCCCGTCCTTCGACCCCATCTCCGCCATCGGTAGGCGGAGCCTTCTCCGGTTCGTCATCCCCGTTATGACTGCTAAGTCTTTTCTTCGTCTTATGAAGCTGTAGATGCGAGTCTATGTCACTCACATCTTCGTACTGCCAAAATATACGATTGGGGTGCGTTTTCGGTAGCTTGAGCTTTGCCTCCACGTAATTCTTCACAAACCTCTCCTGTCTCTTCTGGTCATCCGTCTTTGTCTTCCCGCCTCTCTTCGCTGCCTCTACCTGATCCTTTAGTTCCTGCTGCGCTCTCTTGGTAACCTCCCGAATCTTTTGCGAAATCCGTCGCCTCTCAGCCTTCAACCGTTTTTCATACTCCTGTTGCTGGGCCTCGTCTAGCTCAGACTCAAACTTGGGAACCTTGAAATCTGGGGGGAGTGGTGCCGGCATGCCCTCCCAGGTATACGGCCGCTTGAAAGAAGCTTCTTGCTTCTCTATAGACTTCCCATATTCTACCGCTTCCGCACTGCCGCGAAGAATATTCTCGTCCAGGGGGCCTGGCTTGATGATATCGGAGACGCCCCTACCGTCAGTGAACTTGAAGGTAGAAGTGGCGGATGAGTCGATAGGATAATGGTACTGCGCGACGGGTAATTTAATCTCATTTTGCGCCTCATCTAAGTATTCTTCAAGGCTTCTCTTTCGAGTAGTGAACCTTGCCGTTGGGATTTCTTGTGCGGGCGGTGGTGAAAGTGATACTACGTGACCAGAGAGATCTATGAGTGGTAATTGCGGCGGTGCTTTCAGCGGACCTTGTCTCATCTCTTCATCGCTTAGCTTCGGAGGTAGTGTCAACGGAATCCTCTGATATTTCTCGTACAAGGGGTTTACGTCACGCCGATCACGTTCAACGCCTTCGAGGGCGAGCATGGTGAAGATGTCAGCTTCTAATGGTGGCCGCTCACTAAGGGGCATCTTCAACTCTTCTATACTCCTATCATGTGGGGTCCATAGTTGATCGAGACGCTTTTCTTTAAATCCCAATATCGAGTCGAGCGTTGGGTACATCTTGTTCATTTCTTTCCAGGGCATCCATCCTATTGACTCGTAATCCTGAGGGTTATTGAACTTTCGCTCTTCCCCAGTGAGCCAGCTAAAATCAGCGGTCTTACTGAGCCCTGGCCACCGCCTAGAGTTATAAAGGTCTGGGTTTGGAGCATCGGGACGGTTCGGTTCTCTTGATAAAGGCGTAGGTGCATCCCTCTCACCGATACGGCGTCGCTTATTCGCCACCTCCGCTCCCTTTCTCTTAGCATCTGCCGACATGTTGATATGCTGTGTGCTGTATGCTGGATATCTAAATGACAGCCTTGGTAAACTGAGTTAATTTTTTTTTTTTTATAAATACAAATACAAAAACAAAATGACATTCTCCTAAGCACCGATAATTAAAGGGATGGTAGAACAAAGTATAAGCCGAACGGGTTTTCAGCCTCTAAGACTTGTGTCGCCAGCAGGCATCGTTTTTTCTCAAGCAAAGCTGACAAGCATCTTTGTGCCTTAGACTTTCCCTTTACAGCGTGTTGGCATGATATTCGATCCTAGACGTTTCCGTCTCCTACAAAGACTGCTCTCAGAAACGCGTTTTCTCAGAATACCAACAATCCTAGTTCCAACTAGCCGTCAAACAAAGCAAAACCGGGAATGTATAAGAACTTCTCTGCTGGTTTCAGAAAGGAATCCGCTTTGGGACTACAGGACTACTTTTTATTCTTTGTAGATCCAGGGCAGTAAAAAGAAACACAATAATGTATGCACACAATGCTATTATTGGACTATATGCTATGTACTTTAGTTCAAGTAACGTTGGAATCGATGTCCACGGAATTACGGAACGAGCATACAGCTCGAGACAGAATCGGTACCAGGCCAAGGCTTAGCGGAAAGGAAAACATCCAGCTAGGCACGCTGCGCATTCCAATGAGCGGCACGAAGAACAGGCACTGTAAAATATAGCAATTGTCAGCAGACTTCCTCCAAGTGGGAACAGGTTACCTTAATTTGCTCCAGGTACCGCCACAGAGCAATGACATAGTCGATAGCTATCAACGCGTAGTATTAAAAATTTCGCTGTGATGGAAGGGCGATTATGATTTCAAGCTGGGCGGAGCAAAAGCGTCGATGCGAAAGGGGCTCCCATTTACAACTGTTGAGAGCTTATTAGGTACATTTAAAAGAAATCGTGTCGCGTGGCGTTAAGTAGGTATTGCTGAATGCAGCGACTGAGAATTAAGGCCAAAGTCATGGTATTTACGGAACATTAGTCGGTTCGACTCAAGGTTGCACCTTTTTGGGAATTTGCGATCAATTATGTGTTGCATTCTGCGGGCCACCATTGCAGAGCTGTCCTCGAATATCCGCCCGGCAAATGCTGAAGGATGTTGCTCAGTCGTCATGCTCGTCAAGCTCGAAGAAAAGAAAAACCCGGAAGAGAAAATAATAGTACAAGTATCAGGCTGAAAGGGTGAAAGGGTGGTGTTGTTGCCCACGCCGTAGACGTAGTTGGTGATCCAAGGGGAGTTAGGTGACTGGGTAAAAAGGGGAAGTTGCCTGTCTCATCATCCTCAATCGTCGTTGCAAGGGCCGACTTCTCTGCAAAATAGATCTCTCGCCGAGGAAATTCGCCCACAGACAGGCGAAATCATAATGACAGCACCCTTCTGCCCCGAGTCTGTCGAACCCTGTCTAAGGATCAGATACGAAGAAAAAGAAAGAAAAGGAAAGAAAAGAAAAGAAACACATGGTGCTTGAATGCCTTTTCCTTCCCTTTTACCTGCCGTATTAAACTCCATGTGTCACATCTTTTATGGTATCCGCCGTGCTCGCATGCCCGAAGAGAAATGACTGATGAAGGAGAGGCCCAATTCTGTCATCGATGATCCAACCTAGGTCGAAACGAAGATGTTAAGGGGGAATAAACGCCCTTAACGCATGTAACGATCGTTCCCTGGATGACGCATTAGCAGCAGCAGGCTGGATTGTCGGGTTGCCGTTGTTAGGTGATCAGGGCGCACCTCCGTATGTCTCGCGGGCGTCAGGTCGAGCTGCAGGTTCGCCATAGCTAGATGGGGCTGGGTCACGGGCCCGCGTGGCGTCTCGCTCAGGGCGGTCGTAGCGTTCACGCTCGTAGCCAGGGGCACGTCGGTCTTCTCCTCGAGGACCATAGCGATCTCGCTCTTCACGGCCACCGGCGTAGCGATCAATTCGACCGTATCCTTCATCACGCTCGCGCCGATCATCTCTACCGTAGCCACGATCGTAGTTACGATCATAACCACGATCCTCCCGGGTGGCACCACCATACCCACCGCCACGGCCATCTCGGTAATTGCGGTCATAACCACGGTCCTCACGATAACCACGATCGCCACGATCCTCGTAACGGGGGCGGTCATAACCTCGGTAACGGTACGGATCGTCACGACCGCCATAGCCACCGTAGCCACCACCACGGCGTCGGTCGTCATAACGGGGGCGGCCCTCTGGAGAAAGATCAGATCAGGAACTTAACCAGATTATCAGAGTGCACTAACCTCTCTTCGGGGGACCGAAGTACTTGCCGGGGGTAGGAGTTCGAGGTCGAGCGCGACGAGCCTTTTCAATGCTGAGGGTTCGGCCTTCAACTTCCTCTCCTTGCAATCCGTCCTTCGCCGCATCGGCTTGTTCAGATGTAACCATCTTGACAAACCCAAAACCGCGGGACTCTTTGGTGTGGGGATCCTTCATGATCTGGCACTTCTCGACCTCGCCGTACTTCTCGAACAGGCGGGTAACCTCAGCTTCAGTCAATCTAGGATGGATTCCAGTTACGAAGAGGTTAGATCCAGGATTGACAGAACCGTCCTCATCCTTATTGCCATTCTCATCCTTGGGGCCACTAGAGATCCATGAATTAGGAGTGATCCCTTGAGTAGGACGAACGAAATGTCGACCAAGAAATATATGGTTTTAATATAATGTTGATGAGACTTACCGATCTTGGTTGGCACCTGGAGAGGCAGAACGACGACGGGAAGTCTCGATACCATCATCACGGGAGGCTCGGGGCGAGGCGCTTCGCTGATCACGCTCGTAACGAGGGCCGTCATCTACAACGCGAATGTAAATTAGTATCATTTCTATCATTGCACGTTTCGTCTGGGTAATACAAATCAGGACTAACCATCGAAGCGATCGCCATTAGCGGTCTCGTAGTCCATCGCGGTAGTTGCCATGACTAAAGATAGTCGTGTGCTGCGAATATGGTAAGTAAGGATCCGTAACGCGGAGAGTAATCAATAGGTAATGTGTACAAAGACGCGTGTGTCACGAGAAAGGGCTTATCACACGGAGTGAATTGTCTCGGGAACGAAGAGAAACAAACCCGTTGTCAAGGTGATGGATGATGGCGAAGTAAGAAAAGACAAAGTTAAGGGAATGGATGGTAGATGACTGATGATGATGGTTTAGAGAGAGGCTTTTATTTTTATGGTTGCATCGGGATAATGAGGAGGGAAAAAAGAAAGAAGGAAAGAGGCGCCCTCAGTTATGCTCACCTGCTACTTCAATGCACGTAGATATTAGTCGTAACCAGAATGGCAGTTGCAACCTGTATGATGCAGGCTACAGTGCAGTCTCAAATGGACAGGCGCGTACAGTGCGGTGTGTGGTGTGTGGTGCAAGAAAACTCTTTTAAGTTACTTGCGCAAACACGGACACCTATGCTTGAGCCGATGCAGCCGACGCAGCCGATGTAACCAGTGGTCAATGGGTGAGATGAGGTCTTAAACAAGGCTGGCAAAGGAAAAAAAAAAAGGGCCTGGTTGCGAAAGGAGGAAATATGGGATAGATGAGAGATGGACAGAAAGTTGAAGGGGGTTCGAAGAAAAAAATTGGGGAGGCAAAATTGTTCAGGCTGCAGATGAGATACCGTACGCTAGGTACGGTGGGTACAGCATGCTTCGTACCTGCCTACATTCAATGTTCAATGTTGTTGCTAGCAGCCCTAGCACCCTGAAATTCCAGGACGAAACCCCATATAGCGGTGCATACCTTTTAAGCATACATGTATCCGGGTACACCAATCGCCATCTACGTAAGTACCTATGTATTTAATGTTTCATTACATGCATGTGTATGGTAGGATGAGATGTCATTGAGACCGGCACAAAGAAAATTTAGCATACTACCTACATGTAGGTACAATTGATGAAATTTGATATATACATTACATGTAGAATGCAATTTTGTTTCCCCGTTCTCTGTCTTGGTAATGCAAGCTAACGATTCCGGACAGCCTTAGCTCAGAACACTTGGGTTAAAAGTCTCGCACGAATGTCTTACTTCTACCTTAAGAGTTGAAAGAGTATGATATATCCTATAATCCTGGGTAGTCCTAGGTCCTCATCATAGTTCTCCCATCTCGGCTTGGTTCTCGGCCACGTCCGCCATCAGTGCTTGATCGACGTCAATTTCTACAGGAGCCTCTTCATCCAAGAATTTCAGACCTTCCGATGCTCTCCCTCCACAGGCTCTCTCCAACGCAAGAAATGCGAAATGGCCCCCGACTACTGGACGAGCCATGAAATTGGGTCCCGGGAATCCTCCTTTGCCCTCCGTTTCGTAAAGGTCCGTCAATGGCCGATCTTCCCAATGAATTCTTTGATTAGATAGGGCTCTGAATCATTGATATGGTAATCAATACATACCTGTCACGGTCTCATTGACCCACGTCGCGACGTGCTGTAAAATTTCAGTCCGAACCTTCTTGCTCGTCACTGCAGCTGCGAAGAACTCCCAGTCACTCTTCGTGTACAAGTGACGGCTATCTAGTGGTAGCCCGTATCTCTGAAGCACCGCATGATACCAATCGCTTTGGATTCGGTAAATTCTGTCTGGAATAAATGTCGATTTCGGTTTGGTATTAGCTCCGCCTCCGATGGGTTGTTGCTCCGAGTTCCAGAACCTACTCGGCCTCAACGAGGTCGATGTATTTGGAGATAGATGGAAGCAAAGCAATGCATCAGCGAAGATGTTGTAAAGGGTTGTCCATGACCCATACCAAGTATACGCCAACTTCGCATGTGTTTTGTCTCTGGACAATCCGAACTCCTGCCATTTCTCGATGTATTCGTCGGCTACGTCGCTATACCACTTCGACTCGGCTTCGTCGCCGACAATATTGGCAATCTCGCTCATGGCCTTTATGCCAATGATGCCCTTCAATGCCAAATTCGTCTGGTTGGCCAGCCAACCAGCAAAATCATCAGTACATAGTTGATTAGCGGGGATAAGGGACTCTCGGACAAGATAACCTGTCCACTGCTTCCATAATTTGTACGAGCGTTTTGCCCATTTCGCTGCGGCCTTTTCACCAGTCGTACCCATATCATCCCATGTGTGGTCCATTCCATGCGGGTTGACGAGACGTGATGTCTTTGTAGACTCCAAGTTGAGGGGTACAGCTCCTTGTGGCGCCGTCCGAACAAACGCGGGCTGCGTATTGTCCCTGAGAGCATTGACTAGTGCAAGGCCCATGATTAACATATCACCACACTCCTCAACAGGCATGTACTCGTCAAGTCCATCACTGTGCCCAGTCGCATTTGGAAAGTGAAACCCGAGATCGTGCATGCTATAATCGTTGGGGTATTGACCGCTTAACTGATGCTCCAAAAGAGGCTCTAGTAGATATGCTAGCCACTGCGGGTTGGTGTATAGGAAGAACGGGAATGCCGGGAAAATCACGTCAACTGTCTGGAAATTCCCATTCGAGGAGATCTCCTTCAGAAAAATGATGGGGTTGTCGGGGGTTCCGGAAAACTGTGTCGCTCCTAGCACCTGGCGAGCCGACAATGCCGCAATATCTTGATAGTCTTGAGAGCCTGAAGCATACGCGTCTTTAGCAAGTTGTTCGGAATAATTGCTAGCAAGATAAACAGCTGTATCATAGTCGTCGTAATGGTATTGTAGCATTTCATGGGCATTCGAGAAATAGGAAGCCCACAATGGCCGCATCATAGTCAAGCCTCTAGCCGAGGCGAACTGGACTACAGGATCCTGAGTCAAGGCAAACGTAAAGATAACGCTGTCTCTAGCAACACCATGCGAGTTCTGGGATTTCTCGCTAAGCTTGAAACTCTTGGAAAAAGCGAAGATAGGTTCATCTTCAAAAATGCCACGATAGGAATTATCAACCTTATTCTTCAAAGTCCCATGCTCCGCAAATAGACGCCGTATATAGTTTGATTCACCAGATTGGTGCTCGACGTCTGCTGGAGCAGAGATATGGATGGTTCCCCATTCAGCATGATCATAAAACTCGGTTAGAAGCTGCTCATGACGCCTTGTGATACTCCACGTCTTGATGGGGGTCCTTGCGCTGTCACTCTTTTCTGTTTGGACAAGCCCCCACTCGATCTTATTGTCTCGGTTGCCGCTTACCCACTCCCCATTTATGTCTACGTAGAGACTGACATCAGTTGAGCCCTCGACAATGCAAGTGAGATATCCTGCTGGTAAGGACTGTCTAAACGTCGAAGTAGGTGTGATGGGAGACAAGAATGAGAGTATAATTCGCACGTTGGAACCAGGAATGGTGTATGTGAGATTCGTAGTGGAGGCATCGAAGGTGACCCCGTTATATTGGGGAAAAGAGACGGTATAGCTATAGAGAACCAGCTTAGAAAAGTCTCAAGTTTTGTATTCTGGGTAAGTTTACCAACCTAGAAGACTGTCTCAGAAAATCCTGAGAGCGACCTAACAGGGGGTATACCGTCTTGGTCTCGGGTACTGCCGCCATTATAGCAAACCCGACGGTGCTACCAGTCCAAAACATTGGCCAATTCTCCCACGGGGCATCTCGAGAACGCGCAAACCAGAAACTCAAGTATGGGTTCCGTACGATTAATGGTAGGACAGGAGGTGTCAAGGTCGAAGCATCGACGAGGACCAGAGCTAGAGCCGCGAGGGCCGGCCAGAGACACAGCCTCATGGCGATGTACCAAGGGGTGGAATAATTATTTATTGCTAAGCTAATCGAAGGAATGAAAAATAATAATTGAACTAGGTGAGCAAAAAGACGACGGTACGATTACTCAAACATGAGGCTGGAGCATATATAGTCTTGTCGAAATACCTCAGGTACGACTACAAGTACAATCGTATCCGAGGTATCTAGACCTTAGCGCAGAGTTGGGGCGTAAGGCAGAAGGAATGAAAATCGGGAGAGCACCACTCCTTCCTATAAAGGTGGAAAAGGAAAAAAAAGAGGAGAGCTGTGATAAATCATTGCGAGCAGTTAAAACATATAAGGAAACGAGCTCCACCTGCCCCAGGTTTCGAGGAACGACAACCGGAAGCCCGAACAAGTACCATGGACGAAATCAAATGGGGAATGACGACAGTTCCCCACAGAACTCTTTGCTTTTAGCAGTAACCCTAAATGTACAGGTAAAATTCCCTAAATGTACAGGTTATCCACATACACGTGACATAGTAATAGGGATACACTCCCACCCAATTAATATGGTTTAGCGCTTTGACCACATAACCCCATATGCACTATAACGTATGTTACAGCTATTATAACTTATCGTAACGGTGATAATAAGTTACACGTATTAAAATAAATTTAAAAATTAATAATTAATTAAATAAAATAAAATAAAAGGTTTAAATTAAACTTAAATTTTTATTAATATTTATTTATATTTAATAAAATTTTCTTTTATTAAATACTTTTTTATTTAATTTTTATTTAATTATTTTTATTAATTTTTAATAATTATTACTTATTATAATAATTATTACTCGTTATAATAATTATAATAATTATAGTTTTAATAATATAAAAGCTTTAAAGTTATAAGTGTATATTTATTAATAAATGTTATATATATATAAATAACTTATATATTTAAGAAATTTTATTTATATATTTAAAGTTATTATATTTTTAAAGCTTTTAAAGCTTTTTTTAAAGGTTATATAATAATAAATCAAAGCTATAACTTATTAATTATATATTTTATAATATATACTTATATTTTTTTTTATTAAATATATATATTTATTAATTATTAACTTATTAGCTTAAATAACTTAAAAAAGGCTAAGGTTAAAAAAGTTAAGTTAAAAAATAATATAAAACATATATATATATACTTATATATACACGTACGTATGTAAAAAGTATATATTATATAAACGATATTTATTAAATAATATAAAAAAACGTTGTTAAAAAGTAATTTTAATATATATAAGTATATATTATTTATTTTATTTTATTATATATATATATTTAAAATAATTTTAACTTTTTTTATTTTTAAATATATAAATATAAATATATTAAAATATAATTATATAATATTAAATTATATAATATATTTTATAAAGTTATTTTTATATTTAAATTTAAATATTATTTAATTAATTTAAAATTAATTTTATTTATAATAAATTATATAATTAATTATATTTTATTATATATATAATAAACTTTATTTATTTAATAAAAATATTTTTATTTAAAACGTTATTATTTAAATTATTTTTTTATTAAATAAATTACTTTTTTTATTATTTTTATATTTTTATTTACGTTTTTATTAATTTTTATTTTAATTTAAATTATTTTATAACGTTAATTAAAAGCTTTATTTTAATATAAGTTTTAGTTACATATATAATTTAAATATTAAAATATAAATAAATTATTTTTAAAATATTAATAATAAAATATTATATAAAATATTATAATAAAAATATTTTATTTAATTAAAAATATAAAATTAAATTATTTTATAAATATAAAATATATTTAAATAATATTAAAGTTAAAATAAAACTTTTAATTTAAATTATAAAACAATTAAAATTATTATAATTTAAATTAAAGTAAAAATTAATAAAAACGTAAATAATATAAAATAATAAATATAAATTTTTAATTAATTAAATTTAAAAACTTAATGAAAAAAATAATTTATTTAATAAAAAAATAACTTAAATAATAACGTTTTTTATTATAAGTAATATTAAATAAATTATATAATATTAAAAAGTTTATTACATTATATATTTATTACTTTTTAAAGTAATTTATTATTAAAGCATTTTTTTATTTTATATTTAAATAACTTTATAAATATTAATTATAACGTTATATAATTAATATAAAAAATAAATATTTTAATTACGTATATTTTAATTTTAATTATATTATAATGTAATATTTATAATTAAAGTTATTTAAAGTTAAAGTGAAAAAGCCTTTAAAAAAGCTTACGTAATACCTTTTTTAATTACCTTTTTATAATAAAACTTTTAAAACTTTTAAAGTTTTTATATAATATTTTTTAATAGTTTTAAACTTTATAAAAATGTTAAGTAAATATTATATAACTTTCCTTTAAAACCTTATAACTTTAACCTTAAATAACTTTAATTATAACTATTATATAACGATATAACTTAAATTAAAATATACGTATTTAAGTTATTTATTTTTTTATTTAAATTATATAACGTTATAATTAATATTTATAAAGTTATTTAAATATAAAGTTAAAACTTTACTTTTAAATTTTACTTATAAGTTAATATAAAAGTAAATATTATATAACTTATTTAATATTACTTTTTATTTAATATAAATAAAAAAATTAATATATTTATAAAATATATTAAAAGTTTAAATATTATAAATATTATTATTATATAACAAATTATAATATATATATATATATATATATAATTTTATTTATTTATATATAAAGTTAATTTTTATTATTTTAAATATTATTTATTATTATATAAATATTAATTATTTATAAATATTTTTATATTAAATAATTATTTTATTTTTATAATATAAATATAAGTATTTATTATTTTTTTAATAAATATTATATTTTTTAATTAAAGTTTTTTATATTAAAATATAATTTAAAAATTATTATAAAAATAATAAAATAATTAATAAAAAATAAAAAAAACTTTTAATTTTTATAAATTTAATTTTTTATTACTTTTAATAAAAAAAATAAAAAAATATTATTAAATAATATATTTAATTTTATATATTTTAATTTTAAAAATATTATTAAATAATATATATAATTTTATATATTTTAATTTTAAATATATTATTATAATATTTTATAATTTATAATATTTAAATTAAAATAATATAAAATATATATTATTATATTTATTAACGATATAAGTAAAATAGTTTAACAATTAAATAAAATGTGTTATTATTTAAATGTAAATTTTATAAACGTAATTAACGATATAACTTTTATAACTTTATTTAAATTAAAATAATATATATTTACCATTTAATTAGCTTTATTAAAAGCTTTTTTTATAATATATTTTTTAAGTTATAAAAATATTTTTAAAGCTTATTAAAAAAGCTTATTAAAAATAATTATAATAGTTAATAACTTATTTTTTAAAGTTTATATATTTAATTTAAATATATATATAAAAAAGTTATTAAACATATATATAAGGTTAAAATAATATTATAATAATTAATTTATTAATAATAAAGCTTTTTTAAAAAATTATTATTTAAAGTTTATATTTAAAAATAAATAAGTTATTTATTAATTATTACTTAATTATTATTAAATAATTAAGTTATTTAAAGTTAAAAATGTTTAAAAATATTATAAATATTAAGTTAATATATTTTATTAATATTTAAGTTTTTTTTAAAAAAAATAATTAATTAAATCTTTAATTAATTAGCTTTTAAACAATTATATTATTAAGTTATTTTTACTTTTTATACTTTACTTTTAACTTAACCTTAAGCTTTTTTTATTTAAACATTTAATATTAAACTTTAATAACTTTAACTAATTTTTTATTTAAAAGGTTTTAAAGCTTTTTATTATTTATACTTTATATAATATATTTAAGTTTTTTATATATATTAAAAGCTTATAAATAAATATTATTAAAGTTAATTAAATATAAATAATAATATTTATTAAAGCTTTACTTTAAAATAAAAAAGTTAATTTTTTAATAAAATATTTAAATAAGTTTTAATTTTTATAATTTTAAATAAAAGTTTTAAATCACTTATTATATTAATTTAAAGTAAATATTAATAACTTTAAAGCCTTAGCTTTAATTAATTTTAATAATTATTATTTAACTTAAAAAAGTTAAATGTTTTTATTATATAAAAAATTATTATAATTTAATTTTTTTTAAACCTTTAAAATATTTATTATAAATATATATATATAAGCTTTTTATTATTATTAATATTTTAAAGTAATATTAAACGGGTTATATAATATTTACTTTTATATTAAGTTATAAGTAAAATTTAAAAGTAAAGCTTTAACTTTATACTTAAATAATTTCGCAAATATTAATTATAACGTTATATAATTTAAATAAAAAAATAAATAAGTTAAATATATATACTTTAATTTAAGTTATAATTTTATATAATAGTTATAACTAAAGTTATTTAAGGTTAAAGTTAAAAGGTTTTAAAGGAAAATTACGTAACATTTATTAAGCATTTTCGTAAAGCTTAAAACCATTAAAAAAAGTATTATATAAAAGCTTTAAAAGCTTTAAAAGCTTTATTATAAAAAAGTAATTAAAAGGGGTATTACGTAAGCTTTTTTTTAAAAGCCTTTTCATTTTAACTTTAAATAGCTTTAGTTATAAATATCGTATTATAATATAATTAAAACTAAAATATATATAATTAAAATATTTATGTTTTTATTTAAATTATATAACGTTATAATTAAAATTTGCGAAGTTATTTAAGTATAAAGTTAAATAACGTTTTAATAATTAAAAGTAATAAATATATAACGCGGCGAACTTTTTAATATTATATAATTTATTTAATGTTACTTATATTTTATATAAGGATTTATTAAATTATTAAATGTTTATATTAATATTTTTTTATATTTAAAACATATTATATTAAATACATTTGTTTTTAAAAAAGCTAAGTATTATTTAAATAATTTAATAATTTTTATATAAATAATTTTTAATTAAAATAAAATAATTTAAGCTTTATTATTATTATTACAAAAAATATTATAAAAATTATAATAATAATTTAATTTTATATAATAATATAATAAATTAATAAAAGAAAATATTTAGTTAAACACATTAAATAATTCTTATATTAATTTTTATACTTAATTTTTAACTTTTTATAAATAAATATAATAAAAACTTTAAGTTATATTTCCTTTATTTTTTTAAAAAACTTTTCCTAAGTATTAAATTATTATATATATTATATTTTTTTATCTTTAATTATTATATTATAAAAGTTTTTAATATAATAATTATAATAGATTTTTTATTAAAAGTATTAAAATTAATTTATTTTTAAATGCTTTAAAAGTATATATATATTTAAAATAATATAAATTATTTAAGCTAATTATTATTATTTTTAAGCTTTTAATTAATTAGTAAATTATTTAAAGTAATTAAAAAATATATAAAAGAATTTATTAAAAAAATTAAGCTTTATTAAATGTAATTTAATTTAAAGAAATAATAAAATAAACTATTTTATATTATTAGTTAAATATTTTAATTATAATTATAATATAAGTAAAAATTAAGTTTATAATTATTATATTTATTAATAATATAAATAAAATAACTTAATAATTAAATAAAATATATTATTATTTAAGTGTAAATTTTATAAACATAATTAATAATATAATTTTTATAGTTTTATTTAAATTAAAACAATGTATATTTACCATTTAATTAGCTTTATTAAAAGCTTTTTTTATAATATATATAATTAACTTTTTTTGAAAAAACGTTATTAAAATTAAAAAAACATATAATTATAATTATAATAATATAATAATAAAAGTTTAAGTTTAAATTTTATATAAAATAAAAAAAATAAAAATAAAAATAAATAAATAAATAAATAAATAAATAAATAAATAAATAAATAAATAAATAAATAAATAAATAAATAAATAAATAAATAAATAAATAAATAAA
>KZ111303.1:0-128462 GCA_002120335.1 Hypoxylon sp. EC38
TAACCCTAACCCTAACCCTAACCCTAACCCTAACCCTAACCCTAACCCTAACCCTAACCCTAACCCTAACCCTAACCCTAACCCTAAAAAATTTTATTTTTAAAGCGGTTTATAAAGTTATACCAGTGATATTATAGGGTAAACCTTTTAAGTATTAGGAAAATTTAACTTATATATTAAAGGTAAAACTTTACAAATTATTTTAAATAATTTTGTTTTAATTAATAATTATTTCTTTTTAAGTTTGTTAGGTAGGTAATAATTTTTATAAAAATATAAATAAATAATATCTTTTATTTTAAGCTTTATTAACATATATTTATTGTTATATTATTTTTTAGCTATTACTCCTATTATATTTATTAGTTAAGTAACCTTTTTAAGTTTTTTTATTTTAAAAGTTTTTTTGGCTTTATTAAAAATAACTTTGCCTTTTAACTATTTAAAATATTAAGCATTAAACAAAGCTAAAATCTTAAAATTAACTTGTTAAAGCTTTTTCTTAATGGATTAATTAAAAAGTTATTTAAGTAATATTATAGCTTAGTTATAATAATAATTTAAGGAGTATTAGGATTAATAATTATATGAAAATAAATAATAATTTCCACGGTTTAGTTTTTCCTTTTAAAAGCTTTATTAGTTTATAAATAATAAATAATTAAAAATAACATATTTATTCCTAATAAAGTAAATATTTTTCTTTATAAGTTTAATATTTATTTAAGATTTTAATTATAAATAATATTTACTAATAATTTTTAATTTGTTATTTATAAACTTAATAGGATAACTTAAGCTTAATTTTTAATAATATATCATTTATTCCTTAAGATTAATAAGGTTTTTTTATTACTTTTATAGGTTATTATTAATAAAATATTAAATTTTTTATAATTTTATATTTTTTAATAATATTTAATAAAGCTAACACTAAGTATATTAATTATAATATTTAATATAATTATATGGTAAAAAATATTAAGTATTTAAATAAATATTAAATGTTTTAGTGGTGGCTATTAATCTTATTAATTCTTATAACATATAGGATAATATTAGTAAAATTGTTTAATATGTTAATATTTCCTAAAGAAATGAATATTTTATAAGTCATTTATTATTTTATTTTTGCTAAAATGGTATTTTTTATTGTGTATTAGTTTAAGAATAGGCTTTATATAGGTTTTTAATATGTAAAAACCCTTATTATTTTTTAAATTAACATAATATAAAAAATTATCCTTTAAAATAAAAAGCGTTAAATATTTAATTTTATATTTAAGCCTTATACCTTTACTTAATTTAGTTTTAATAATTTTTTTTAAGCTTTTTTTAACATTATTATATTAATCTTTAGCTTATTTATTAATAATTTTTAACTTTTTTTTAACTTTATTTTATAAGATTTAATAAACTTTATTATATTTAAAATTAGTGATATATCCTTTAATAATTTAATTTTTAAACTTTTTATTAATTATTATTATTATAATATTTAAATTAGGTTTATTTTCTTTAAGAAAATAGGTTATATTAAAGTTTTCTTAAATATTGTTAAGTTTATTTATTTTAAAAAAAGTTAATTTTTTTTCCTTAATTATTATTAAAAGTTTTGAAAATATATTTGGTATTATATTTAGTGATTTAAAAATATATATTATATTAAGATTAAACTATGATAAAAATGATGTAACGTTAATTAATTTAGGGTTAGCCTTATTTAAATTTATCATTTTAATTAATATATGATTAATTATCTTTTTAATGGTTATATAGTTTATAAATATTATTATTAGAAATGGTATAAATATTAATAATTTTCTATTTTTATAATAAATTTATATAAGAATTATTATTTTTAATTTTATTAATTTATATCTTTTCTTAATTTTTATAATAACTTTAAATATAAATAAGATAAATTTAATTAAATTAATAAGAATATCTTTTCCTAGTATTAATTTTTTATCTTAATTAATGTTTAATTAAAATATTATAACTTTTTAAGCCTTAAAGTAAACATTTATTTTTATAAAGATAAACTTATTATAATTGTTATAATATGTGTAATATTAGGTATAAAAGTGTTTTTATAACTTTTTAAAGGTTTTTAATTTTTCTTTAATAAATTTAAATTTAACCTTAATAATATATATTTGTTTAACTTATTTAAAGATTTTAGTTAATAATAATCCTTTTTCTTTTATTTTTGTTAATAAAATTATTTTACAAACTTATAATGGGGTTGTTTTAAACTTGTATTAAGCTATCCCTTTCTTTAACTATTTAAATATATTTAAATAGATTTTTAAAATATTTAAGGTATTAAAAAAGCTTAACTTTTTAAATATTTTAATCTTATTATTAATTTTTTAAATTCCTTTATTATTAACAATATATTTTAACAATTTTATAACAAGGTAGGTTATAAACAATTTATAAAGGTTAATATAAATTTAAACTTTATTTAAAATCTTTAAAACCTATTTAAAATATTTAAAATATTTTTTAATAATTTTATTAAAAATAATAATATTATTAATATAAGCTTTAATAAAATTTAAATCTTTAAATAACTTATTTATAAATTATTAAACAAATATTAAAAAATTTTTAAAATTTATTAAGGTTATATATAAATATTTTAACCCTTTATAACTAATAATAACTATCTTATTATTATATTCCTTTTTTATAAATAATTAAAAAAAAAGCTAAAAATATTCATTAAAATAAAATAATAATAATCTATTATATTTCCTATTATATCCTTTTAATTAAATAAAAGATATATATTAGAAATAATTATTTAATTTAATAACTTAAAATTAGCTATTATATGCCCTTTTTCTTTATTATTAATTTTTTTTTATATAATAAATATAAAATAAGCAATAAACATTAATTAAATCTTATAAAACATTTTCCTTTAAATATAAAGGTTATTATTAACTTTATTAAAAAAAAGATAATCTTTTATTCCTAATAAATAAGCTTTTACTAGCTTTAATTATTACTATTAATCATTAATAAAATTAATATATATCTTTTTATCCTTTAATATAAGTATTATATCCTTATCTTTAAAAATATTGTATTTATTTATTAAGGTTTTAACCTTAATAATTATTTTAAGTTTAAAAATACTAATAAATACCTTTACTTTAAACTTAATAATAAGGATATCTTTAAGTTTATTAATTTTATAAAAAAATGTGAAAAAATTAAGCTTAAAATAATTAAGCTTTTTATTAACATTATTTTAAACAAAGGATTATTCATTTTTAAATTTAATAAAACTTATTTTAGAAATTATTTTAACATAATAATTATTAAATTCTTACCAATTTTTATTAAATAAATAATTTAAAAAATTATTCCATTCCTTTTAATTTAAATCCTTATTTTAATAATTTTTTAAATCTTTTTAATTAACTAATTAAGCCTATATATTTCTTATATAAAATAAGATTTTCCTTAATTATTAATTCTTTTAAATTATTATAAACTAAGCTTTATTATTACTTACCAATACTTTTTTTTATAATAAACCTATTAACTATGGCATTAAATATTACCTTATATACTAAGTTAAAATAGTATAATTAAATTAACTTATTAATATAATTAATAAGTTTAAATAAGTTTATATAATTAACTTATATTAAAATTTCCCCTATTATAAATATTATTAACTTTTTAGTTATAATAATTACTTTAAAAATTGTTAAGGTTTTAAGTATATTATTAATCTCTCCCTTAACCCTTATATTAAAAATTAACTTAAAAAAGTAATTTCTTTAAAAAAAGTTAAGTTTAACATTATATTTAACTATAAAATTAATCCCTATTAACATTTTAAAAGTTAAACTTTTTAAAATATAAGTTATAACTTAAAAATAACTATAAATCTTAATATTATCCACTAATCCTTTAATATAAAAATTAAACTTAACTTATATATTAATTAAAATTTAAAATTAAACTCCTTTTAATAATATAAAATTAATCTTTAAAAAAATAAGGTTTTTTACTTATTAATTAATTTATTTACGATTTATTATAATATTTAAGCTTTTTATATTTATATAAACTTAAACATTAAGAATTTTAAATTAAATTTAACTTTTATTTTAAAATACGAAGTTTTTTTCTTAAAACTTTTAAATTTTCATTTAAAAATAAAATTAGCTTTAATTACCTATTTTATTATTAATTAAATTTTAACAATAATAAATGGTTATTAATTAGGATTAAATTTAATAAATAATACACATTTAACTCATTATATATACTATTAATATTATTTAATATCCTTATAAGTTTATAAAGTAATTTTTATAATAAATAATACCTTATAATATATATAAATTAAACTTAATAATTCCTTATATATAATCGCTTAAAATATTATAATGTTTATATTTAAAGTTATTAAACACTTTATAAGATTATTTTTAAAGCTTATAAGGTATATAAAATACAAGTTATTAAAGTAATACTTTTCTTTATATATAAACCTTATTTTTTTATTAATTTTAATCTTTACCTTTCCTTTTAAAGCTAAAATATATCCTTTAGTTATTAATTAATTAATTTAATCTTAAATATTTTTTTAATATTTTTAAACGACTTTATTAACATGATATACAAAGATCTTCCTACCTTATAATAATTTTTTCTTAAAGCATTAATACTTAAAAAGCCTACGATTATATTAATTATTAAATCACATATGTTTTTTATTATTAATACTTTAGCTTTTAAACCTATTAGCCTTAAAGATAAGCTTAAATAAGCTTTTATTATTCTTAAGCATTAATTTTAAAAATTAATTTTAAGCGTTATAATTTACTCGTAAAAATTATTAATTACACTAATCGTTATAATAACTTTTATTTTAAAAAGGTTTTAATTTTTAAAGGTTAATTTAATAAGCTTTTTTTTTATTTTAAAAATTATCGTACTTTTTATTAAAGTTTTAATCCATTTATAAAGTTATATTACCTTTAATAATACTTTCTAATTTTACTTATAAAGATTTTTCCTTTTTAATGGTAAGTTTAAGCTAAGCTACTTTTTATATATACTTAATAAAAATTAATAATAGCTTTTATAAGATTAGTAATAAGGTTTAATATAATTATATAAGCTTTTAAAAATTTTTAATATTACCTTAAACTATAATATATTTAAATAAAATATTAGTAAACGCCTTAAAGGAATAATTATTTTTAATATTTTTTAAAGTGTATATGGTATTTTTAAACTATGTGACTGTTTTACTAAGTTTAATATTATATTCCTTAAAAACACCCTTAATAAAGCTTTTTAAGCTTTTTTTCAATTATTTTTTTTTCTTATTTAATAAATATATTTATTATTAATTAAAAATATCTCTATTAAATAATAGGTATATGTTGTTAAGGACTGCATTTTCTTAAACAATATTAATATTAATAAACTTATATATATATTACTTTTATACATAAAGGTTATTATAATAATTAGTTTTATTTTTATGCTATTAACTACTTTTTCCCTTTTTAAATTTTAATTTAAAATAAAAAATACCTATATTAAAAACTTTTTAATCCATTTAAATAGTTATATTATTTATTCCTAAAGTTAAGGTAATTATAAAAGTAATAATTAATAATATAATAACTTATTATAAATTATCTTTTAACATTAATAGTTTTTTTATAAAGGCTAATATAAATCATTTTAAATTAAAAGTTAAAATTTTCTCGTTAAAATTTATAAAATTATTTAATTCCTTTTTAAGCATTTAAATACTAATAAACTTTTATATATTTTTACCTTTAAGGTTAGTTAAAGCTAATGGCTTTTTTATAATAGTTATTATTAAAATATTATTATTATCCTATATTAAATATTAATAATTTTTAGGAATATTAATAATAATTATTTTAATAATCATTTCCTTAAGTTTTTTATTATCTTTAAAAATATCCACTTTAGTAATAAGTTATTTAATACTATTATAGATTTGTATAATAGCCTTAATAAGTTGTTATTACTCACTAATTTTCATTTTTAAATTAAAATTAAAATAGCTTATATTATATTAACCCTTTTAACCTTTAGTTATAAATTTTAAAGTTTAATTAAAGCTTTTATTTTTATCTTTAAGATTTATATTTTTTTTTATAAAATAAAACTCCTCTTTTATAAAATAAGCTTTTTATTTTAAAGCGCTTATCATTTCCTATAATAAGTATTTTTCCATATCTATAAGATAAATCTTTTTATTATTATCCTTATTATTTTTTTTATTATCTTCACTAAATAATTCCCATTAGTTATTTTTATTTAAATTAAAATTCTTAAAATTATTATTCCTTATTACTTTCTTTTCCAATTATTATAAACTTAAAATTAACCCTTTAATTAAAAACTTTTTAATTTTTAAAATTTCTCCTAATCCCTTACTACATAATCTTTTAAATAATCCATTCTTTTTAATTATATAAAGTTTTTTTTTCATTTTATTTTAAAAAACAATAAAATACTTTAAGTTATATAATTTTATAAGATAATATTTAAGCTTTTTAATAGGTTAAACAATAAAATCCTCATTTTTAATAAGCTATTATTTAATTAAGATTTTAATATCTTTAAAAATCTTTTTATTATGTTTATTAAAATGTTTAAAATCTTCTTTTAAATAATAGAAAATATCCTTAATATTTTATAAATTAGTAATTTTCATTTTAAAATATTAAACGTTATACCTTAATATTAATTTTAAAATTATTAAGTTATAAATAACTTTAATTATAGCTATTATAATTATTCTACTATTTTAATTTTTTTTATTATTATTAACATTATTAATAAGATTTAATAAAAAGTAACACCTTTTATTATATAGTTTTATAAACCATTAAGTTTAAATTAACTAATAATAATTTATAATATCTTTATTTAAGTTAATAAAATAGTTAACAACTTATAATAATAAGCACTAAATATTATAAATTATAAGGAAATTAAAAAAATAAATGTAAAATTATCACATTAAACTTAACGGCTTTAATAACACTATTTAAAGCTTAAATAAAAAGTATATTAATTAATAAAAATAGCTAATACAAGGTTAATTAAAAAGTATATTAAATATAAGCAAACTTAGCTATAAATCCCATAAGGTGTAAATTTTAGCCATTTCTAATAGCTAGTTATCCCTAACAAATATATTATTAAAAATTTTATTTTATATTTAAACTTTATAATATATATTTTTATACCTTAAATATTTTTAATTATAAAATTATTTAAGTATATTTTAATATTTTTAAAGATAATTAATAATATTAAATTTAATAAATTAAGTTATAAAATCCTTTTATTCTTTTTAAAAAAAATAAGTTTAACAATAACTTTATATTTTTTTAATAAATTTAAATATATATTTACTTTTACTTTTACTATTATAAAATATAAAGCATAAAAGCAAACATTAAAAAAATCATTTCTTAGTTTAATTTGTAAATTAGCTTTAAAAAAAAAGTTAACTTTATTATAATATATATATAACTATTTAAAGTAGTTAACCTTAATAACTTATATTTATTATTTTTTATTAATTTATTTTACTAGATTAACTTATATTTACTAAGAAAAATAAAATAAAATATTAATAAACTCTTTTACTTAAGTAATAAAATTATTATAAAATATAAAATATAAGAAAAAAAATAAAATTAAATTATTTATTAGAAAATACTATATAAAAAATATAGAAATAAATACTAATATAGTAATATAATTTTAAAAATACACCATATAATCCTTAAAATAAAAGTTAAATATTCACTTCTAAACTTATATAAATATTATTTTAAAAGATTAAATTATTAATTTATTTTTTAAAAATTTAAACTTCCTTAAAATGCTTATAATTTAAAATTTAATAAATAATATAAACCAATATTACTTATTTTAACTTAAAAAAACCTATTATTTTCTAATTAATAATACTAATAATTTTCCCATTATTAATAATAATATTATTAATATTTAAGTTATTATATATAAAAAGTAAATTTAACCTATTATATAAAAGTTTTATACTTATAAAGAAAATATTATACTTAATTTAAATAATAGTTTAACTTTTAAATAGATTTAAATTAAGTTTAATATAGCTTAAAACCTTTAATTTTAAGCTTAAAATTAATAAAAATTTAGCTTATTTTTAAAAAAAATCTTTAATCTATTCCTTAAAAGAAATTTTCTTAATAAATATTAAATAAAACTAAGCTATTTTAAAAATAATATTAAAAATATAAATCTTAATAAAAATATTATAATTATTAATTTAAAAATTATAGCTTTTATTAATAAATACTTAAAATATTATAATTATATTTACCTTTTTATAAAAAAGTATAATAAAAACTTTAATACTTATATTTTATAAGTAATACTTAATTAAACTAATAACCCTAACCTTATAAGTATTAATATAATTATAATTTTTAATTAAAAGATTTTTATTTAAATAATTTAACTTAATAATTATACCACTTATTATAAAAATATCCCTATAACCTTTAAACATATATAAATGATTTATTAAAATATAATATTTCGATAATATAAACCCTTAATAATAAATAATTATAAGGTTAACTAATAAATTTAATAAAGGGAATAATATAAAGTTATTAAAATATTACTAATATTTACTAAAAAAAAAAAGTTAATATAAAGATTTATTATTAGGATTTTTATAAAATTAATCTTATAAAGATTTATTTTAATTATACTTTTTATAAGATATAATTATTTACCAAATAATTATAATAAAATAATAAAAAGTTAAATAATACTTAAGTTTAATAAATTTATTAATTTAATATAAAATTAAGGGAATAAAAGAATATATAATTTCTTATACTACTTTCCTTATAACTTATTTTATATATATTTTAAAACTAAAGGCTATAAATATAATTAATATAATTTATAAAAGTGAAATAAATATTTAATATTATTATTATAAATATTATTAATATAATTTAATATAATAAAATATTAATTATAAATTTTAATTAAAGCTTTTAATTATAAAAATCTATATTATAATTTATATAAAAAAAGCTTTTCTTAAAATTAAACCTAATTTTTATTCAACTTTTTTTTTTAATTCCCTTATATTTTATTTTTTAATTTTTTAATATAAATATTTATATTTAAATATATTATCTTAAATATCTTTTATACTTATTATTTTTTAAATTAATATTTCCTAATTAACCCATATTTTATTTATATTTAAATTATAATACCTTAATATTACCTTATTTATAATAATTAAATAAATAAAATAATTAATAAGGTTTATAAATATTTAAATAAATTTAAATTATTTATATTTATTATTAATTCTACTTTTATTAATATTAATTAAAGTATTATTAATATTTATTTTCTTTTTAACCTTATATATAACCTTATAATTAAAGCTTAAAAGTTTTAACATATTTTAAATAAACTTATTAATATTATAATTAAATATAAGCTTATATATAATTTTATTAATAATATTTAAAATTATTCCTTTTTATATAAAGTTATTAATATTTATATTTATAAGGTTAAATATAATCTTATTATTATTAAATAATATAATAATTATTTTTTATATATAGCTTTAAATACTTATTTCCATTATAATTATAAATAATAAAGAGTTAATAATTATTCTTATACCTATATTAAAAATAATCCCTTAATTATTATATATGATTTTATATTAAATTAATTTTTATTAAGCTATTTTAATTATTATTATTAACTTTTCATTATTTTTTAAATTTAAAGTATAATATATATTATATTTTATATTAAGTATAAATATTTATTAATAATATAATTAAAATAATATTTAGGAAAAAAGAAAATATTTATAAAAGCTTATATAAGTGCTAAATATTAAAATTTTAAAGTTAAAATAATATTTTACTTTAATATTTTCCTTTAATTTTTAAAATAATATAAAAGAAAGATATTTTAATTAATTTTATAATATAATTAATAATATTATAATAAATATATTAAGCTATAACTTAATATATTATATTTATTTAATTAATATAAATATATTTAAAATATTAAAGTTATTTAAATAAAAAATAATTTTTAAAATTGCCTAATATATATTAGTTAATTATATAAAATAAAAATATATAATGAATTATATATTTTATTTATTTATTTATATAAATTAAGTTTAAAAGCATAAAATTATTACTAAAGTTATAATTCTTATTATAACTTTTATTATATCGCTATACCTTGAAATTTTCAAAATAATTAATATTTAAGATTCTCGCGATAGGAAATTCTTAATAAGCTTCCTCAATTCGACATAATAGCCCTTGTAAAACTCGGGTATAGCCCTTATAAAACTCGGGTACTAATGCATTTTAACTACCTTAACACAGCTTAAAGGTGGACCAAAGTTCAAATCCATTTCTTCAATGGTTAGATCTAAACACCCTGGCGTAAAAACGCGCATGAAAACTTGTTCCAAACAGCCAAAGTACTGAATGGCCTTTTCCTTTGGGAAAAAGCTGGAGTCAATCGTCATGACAAGATCTACCCCGGCATTGCCAGGCCGTAGGCAAAAGTTCATGAACATGGCATCTACTAACGGCTGGACCGATTCAACTCGGCTTCTAACCAGTCCCATGTGTTTGGTTACTGCCTCCTCGTAATCATCGGGAGGATGCACGACAATAACAGGGACAGACGACAGTAGCCGCTGCAGCTTATCGCCGAGCCGAACCAAATGCTGCACACTCCCAGCTTCGTCTATCCGCTTCTGTACGAATTCATTATTCTTCAGGAAAGTCGACTGACGATCAATGCATATGGCTAAAGGGGCTGTGGTGCTAACAGGGCCCATGAGCTTGTCTATCCCCGTGAATTCTGCATCTCTACCACCTAATAGAATGTTGAACAGGAAATGGTCATGTTCTTCGACGTGTGCTGCAACTATCGCCCAAGTTGTGAGCATCACAGTCGGGTAGGATAGTTCAGCTGGGAGAGTTGCCGGGAAGTCGATCCCGAGGGACAAAGTGTGAGTGAGACCTGGGGCCTTCGTGCCGTCCAAGGTGAAGTAACTCCAGAACTTTGTACCCTCGAGTTCCTTCAAAAGCGCGGAACCAGCTTCGTCCTTTCCCAGTCCATAGGCGTACTCGATGAACCTGTTGTATTGCGGCCGCTCCGGCGGGTTATTGCCGTGGTGATATGCGTAGTCGATGTCTTCTAACAGCAATTTTCGACACCAGCCATCGAACACAACGTGCGCGCTTGACCAGACGAGCCATCGATCCTGAGAGTGACCACCGTCTACTATGCTGAATCGTGATAGCGGTTGCCCGATACCCCACGATACCTTTCGATCCTCGGAGACGAGCGACGATAGGGCCTTAACGTGCCGACAATCAAAGTCTTCTTTCAACACAACCTGGACTAATTGTGATGATACCGGGATGATACGAGTCCGCAGAATTGCGTTCGACTTTACAACACGCCTTAAAGCAGTCTCAAGTCTAACCAAGTCTATGTCGGCCGGTAGTTGCATGATGTGCCGGTGAGTGGTGCCTCCTGGCGAGATCATCTCCCCTTCCATGTAACGTTGCTGTTGTCTTGTGAGGGGATATGCGTCCTCGACGTCCTGCTCTTCGATCTTGTGAGCCACAAGGCTTTTCCTCAGCTGGTGGGCATTGCGGTCAATTTTCCCAAGTAGGCCGAACCTGGATGGACCCAACGTTTTTTTCTGTTTCAGAGGTACCATCTGAGCAGCCATGCCGGACAAGACTGGATTTTTTAATATAATCCGCGCCGATAGATCATGCCCGAGGTCTCTTGCCGCAGACGCCAGCTTGATTGCCGCCAAAGAACTGCCACCAAGCTGGAAGAAGTTAGAATTGACTCCGAATTTCTCACCATTCAATCCAAGGAGTTTTTGCCACAAAGTATGCAGCAGCTTTTCAGTTTCTGAAGAAGGTGGCTTAACTGTATTTCCTCCAGAAAGAAGAAGATGAGGCCCAAGACGCTGTCCCGCAACATAAGCTTTGAGTGCGCGGCGGTCCGCCTTGCCATTCGCCGTGACGGGAATGTTTGTCACCGCAAGAAATACAGAGGGTATCATGTATTTTGGTAGTGCAGCGCTGAGTTGGTGGATTATGTGTTCTTTCGTATCCGTGAGGTGCTGCTGTAGTACAGGATCGATGTCCATTTCACCTCCCCGGTACTCTCCTTTCTGAGCCAGGTAAGCGACGAGAACGTCGGAATCCTGACCATTAAATCTTGCAATATCGACAATCACTTGAACCTGCGCGTCGAAGAGGGACTCCTGAATTCGTTGCCGCACCTCCTCACCCTCAAGCCGCTGGCCGTGCAGTTTTAGTTGCATATCCCCACGCCCAATATACAAGATGCTGCCGTCTTCCATGTATCTGACAAGATCTCCCGTCTTGTACATCCGCGTGATGTGACCGTCTCGGAAGTCTCGCAGCCACGGTGGACTGAGAATAAACGTCTCATTAGCCTCGGGACGGTTTATATAACCAGTTGCTAGGTGTGGACTCTCGATGAGAAGTTCCCCCACTGCCCCAAGAGGAGTGAGGCAGTTGTGGTTCCCGGGCCTCACAACCCATAGACTAGTTCCAGCACTGTGGCCAATATTCCTAGGGTCGTTGCGTGACAAGTTGCAGTTGATAGCGCACTTGACAGAACACTCACTTGGTCCGTACCCGTTCATGAGAGTAACAAGCCCGTCCCACTTGTCGACTAGAGCTTGGTCAGGGGCTTCTCCCGAGAGCAGCAGTATCTTGAAATCCGGCAATTCATCCTGCTTCAACGTATAGGCTACGGAAGGAGTGATGTTGGCGAAGTTGACTCGCGCAGTTTTCATAAACGCACTGATGTCACCCATGATATCCTCGTCTGATGGCACACAGATACAACCACCGAGCATAAGGGTAGTCAATATATCCTCGACACTTGGGTCGAAGGCGTATGGCGCGAATTGCAACACGCGAGAGTCAGGCCCACGTCTGAGCAAAGGCGCACGAGCCATAGCACCAGTGGCAAAGCTCTTATGTTGTACTCCAAAGATTTTAGGAGTCCCCGTAGTCCCTGATGTCGAAAGAATGTAAAGAAGGCTGTCCGGGGTCGCAACTTTGTCATGGATCTGAGCAGCGGGTGTGAAAAAGTAAGCTGTGTCGTCAGAAATGACGATGGTCCGCCAAGGTGGATTGGAAAAAGCTTCCTCTTGCAGTGGAGAGCAGAGAACGACTTTGATACCGGCATCGTTGGCAATACCTTCTAGACGTGCTCGTGGGTACGTCGGTGACAGTGGCGCGTAGGCCGCGCCTGTTTTGATGACAGCCAAGATACTCACTATTGCCCACTGTGACTTCTCGAAAAGCACGCCCACAGTGTCGCCTGGGTTCACACCGGATCGCACCATCTCTCCCGCTAAGCCGTCGGACAGCCTATCCAAGGTCGCGTAATCTATGGTGCCGTCTCTAGAATAGATCGCCGGCGAAGCTCGGGAATGTCTAACTCGCTCTCGTATCAACTCATGAACGCAAACCTCGTAAGCCTTATGATGCCTGGCGTTCCATCCAAACATGGTTGACTTGTCTGCCTTGCTTGCGAGGTCAAGTTCGCGGACTTTGGTGTCTCTATTCACTGTGCTGAGTTCATGGAATGTCTGCTCGAATTGTTCAAGAATTCTTTGGACCTGAGGCGGCGAGATGACATCGCTGTCGAATGTAGCGACTATCTCAATCTGAGCCTCCACAGGCATAAGCGTAAGTACCAATGGGTATTCGTGTAGTGATCTCTCGACTTCGTCCAGCTTGATGCCCTGTTCCTCCAAGGACGTGGTATCTGCAACTTGGACAATCAAGAGGGTACGGAACGAGGCGGCGTTTTGGATATCCTGACCTATGCCCAGTATCCGGGAGAGGCCAAATTGTTCATAAGGGATCATGGCCGTGAACTGTTCTTGGAGGTCTTCTAAGAAACCGAGAACGGTTTGAGTGAGGTCAATTTTCACCCTAATCGGCAAAGTTGTGATGGTGGGTCCGACAACATCCTGCAACTTGGGAGGCAGGGAATTGCGTCCATGAAGTGAATTTCCGAATGTGACGTCGTCTGAGCCCTCGTACTCCGAAAGGAGTAGAGCCCACGATGCTCTGGCCAGAACTGTTGTAGGTATAGTTGTTACCGTCGTGGCTGCCATGGTGTACCGCAAACAAGATTTGTCTGCTGCCAGATGCCCGGCTTTCGGGAAATTCGGAAACGACGGTATTGGTGCATACTTTAGCTGCTCTCTCCAGAATGAAGTGCATTCATCTTGGTTCAGACCCTCGCAGAACTGTACAAATTCTTGGAAGCTTCCTGTTGGCTTTACAGTCTCTGCGTGGGAGTAATAATGACGGCGAATATGATCAACCACAGGATCCAAGCTCCAACCGTCGAATACTGCGTGGTGAAGGGTCCATACAAAATAAGACTGACTGGATGATGAGTCCTGAACGTGATGAGTCCTACTCAGAGGTTGAGCAGGCTGAAATGAGATCGCTTTGTCTGCAGCTAGGAATGACGCAAGATCTTGCCTAACCTCAGTCCACTCCGCGTGATATCCTAGGACAACCTGCACGAGACTGGTAGAAGATGGTACGATTGTTGTCCTCAGTATTGGGAAGGCATCAGTCGCACTCTTCCATGCTGCTCTGAACTTTACTATGTCCACAGCACCCGAGAATTTGAATACAAACTGGCTCGAATACAAGGAAGGTAGCGCCAGCGAAAGCGAAAACAACCCTTCTTGGAGAGCCGTGCAAGGGAAAATATCCACAACCTCCTCATGATCAAGGCCGTATTCTTCCAACAAGGACCTGAACTCAGAATGATTGTCTTGTATAACTGAATATGGGGCAGGGACGACGCTCATGTGGGATTGATCAACATCGTCAGCAGCAGCAGCGGGAACTTCTTGCATGGCCACCGCCATGCCGGAGAGTGTTGGGTTTTTGAACACCTTCTCCATGGTTAAATGAATCCCTTCCCGGTTGGCCATCGCCACTAATTTCATACATCGAAGTGAGTCCCCACCTAATTGGAAAAAGTGGGTGTCTGGCGTGAGACTCTGAGTACTTGGAAGAAGTTGTTTCCACAGCCGGGCTAGTATCGACTCGACGGGCGACAGGCCTTTGTCTTCTTCATCACCCGTTCTCAATCCGGAGTAGAAGTCCTTCCCGAGGCTCAAGAGCTTGCGCCGGTTAAGCTTCCCGGTGGGGCTCAGGGGAACTTCCTTTAGGGGTATCCATACGACTGGCCACATGTAGGCTGGAAGTACTTCTGAAATGCGTGCACGAAGTCCCTCGATCTCTAGCTCCATCTCTTCAGATATTTTCGTGGTGTCTCCATCAACATCCTGTCTAGGTGTGTCGTGGATACTGTGATGATGAAGAAAAGCCACCAAATTGGCAGTGCCGTATACATCAAGTACTTCCAGGAATATGTTTGCTTCAGGGAGTCGAAGATGTTGTTTCAGTTTAGTCTCGATGTCCTCAAGTTCGATCCTTTGTCCACGAAGTTTGACTTGGCGGTCACGTCGACCGACGAAAATCAGTTCGCCGTCGTCGGCGTATCGAACCAGGTCACCAGTTCGATAGCTCCGTCCCATCGAGGCCACACTCGACTCCCACTCTTTTGCCCACGGCGGAGAGTTAAGGAATAACTCTGTGCTGCTGGATTCATCATTGAGATAACCCCGTGCTACCCCCGGACCTTCCGCCACCAGCTCTCCGATAGCTCCTATAGGAGCAAGCTGATTCGGATCATCCAGGCGCGCTACCCAAGCACGGCTATTGACAGGAAGCCCAATCCGAATGGCATCATCGCCCCCGGGATAAGCTTTCCTCGCTATGAATGCTACTGTAGTTTCCGCAGGACCGTAGGCTATGATCAAGTCCAGCTTATCTCCCCACAGCCCTACGATATCTTGAGTGACCTTTTCTCCACCTGAAATGAGTATTGTCAGACAGGGGACATCTGATGGTGATATTAATCTCACAACGGTAGGCGTGAGAAGGATCGCATTGGCATTGAAGTTGCGTATGGATTCTGCCAAGTTGTTCAACCGATCTGCATCGGAAGGAATGCAAACGCAACCGCCACGCATCAACGTCATGAGAATTTCTCCGAATCCAGCATCGAACGCGTAAGACGAGAATTGGAAATATCGGGTTTGCCTGCATATGCCGCAGAATTCTGCCAAGGCTGCAAGACTGGAACAGATCGATTTGTGCTCGAGTTGAATCCCTTTTGGTGTGCCCGTGGTCCCTGACGTAAAGACGACAACCGCTACATCGGTGTGACTGACTTCAATCTCATGTTGTTCGTTTTCGTCGGAAGCCGACAACGAAGAAGCAGACACAACAATGGTTCGGGGTGCTAGACTGATTGCTCTATCTTCCTGGGCAGAGGAACTGAGGACAATGGCGGCCTTGCTTTCCTTGGATAGTGTCTGTAGTCGACTTGTGGGATGCGAAACATCCATGAGCAGAAAAGAACAACCACTCTTGAGTACGCCCAGCATCGCCACCACTGTCCAGAGCGTTTTTTCAAAGCACAGAGGGATGCAATCCCCTTGACGGGCCCCTGCCCCAAGCAGTAGTGAGCACACACGCGAGGATAGAGTATCAAGTTCTAGGTACGTGAGCCCGCCATCCCATGACTCCACAGCTTGTGCTCCTGGGCTCTCGAGCACTCTCTGTCTGAACGTCTCGTGGACTGTGGAGGCTACAGTTGAAGGGGGTTGCTGGTTCCATCGCTGCAGGTCTCGACGGTCCAGATCACAAATCAATTCGAGGTCTCGCAACGTCCGTCCGCAACTCGCTGCAGTTAGCAATTGTCTGTTAACATGTGCCAGTTGACTGATAAATCTTGCATTAGCGGAAGAGCTCTCCCCGCTGATCTCCAGGACCAGCGAACGCGATGCTTGCGACCCTTTCACCGTGCAGAGGATCTGACGTGGGATAGCAGGACTTCCTGAATCGGAAACCCCCTCGTTGGAAGTTGCCCAGCTCTCGAAGCTATCTGTACGCAACCAGAAGGATTGCAATGTGGCCGGAAATGCGGCGATCTGTTTATAAGATTTCTGAATGCTCTCGAGAAATTCGTGCGCATTGCAATCTTGATCGACTGCGATACTGGCATCCCATAGTTGCCCAGGCGTACTGGTGCATATGTGAAATAACGATGTTGGTGTGCGGAGATAGACAGATAGGAGGAACCCCAAGCTGCTAGAAATTGCGACCTCTGGGGTCCATCTATCGGTGCCAAGCTGGACCTCCTCCTGGATATTTGTTTCTAGATTTGACACAGTCTCCATGATTTGGATTGATACCGTTACGTTGACGGAGTGTTCTGGCCGTAAACAACCGTAAAGACTAGGTACAAATATGCGTAGTCTTTAATATATAAGGTAGCAATAGACTAGGGATAATATGTCTTATGAAGTACACACGAAGTACTTAGGGTCTAGGTAAAGAAGCATCTACAAGCGAAGAGAGGGACACACGCTTTGGTACTGTACTATTGTTCGCGTCCCTAGGGCCTATCTTGCTTCGACTCTATATATTAAGAGAGCCAGGGGCACAGGCCATAGGTTTCCCAGATACTATGCTATATGTAGGAGCCTATGTACTACAGTACTAAGGTGATAGTGAGGTTCAGTGGCTCATACACTCCCATGCTCGCCTAAAAGGTAGGCAAGGTGAACTTCACTCTTATTGACCCACTGTCAGCTCGGCAAGCCCTTGTCATCTAGCCGCCCGATGCCGCGCGCCAGCCTTAAAAAGGGAGAGAGCTGAAGTACGTACTTCAGCTGCTACCTAGGTACCTAAGGTATCTTAGTTACAAGGACCAGTAATAGTAGCGATAGTAGTCTTCTACGAGTGTCGTAGGAGCCGCAGCTGGCTGCCAAGTTGAGCTTCAGAATTTGAGAGACGGTTGCAGTGGCAGTTGTGACGCCGGTGCTGATAGTGATGAAGATGGAAGCTACGGCTTTCTATCTGTCAATTTTCTTTACAAAAGCACCTACCTGGCAATTCAAATATCAGTTGAATTGACAGTTGAAATGACCCCTATGTCCCCTACTTGAATCCATCCATCTTACTCATATCCTACGTTGCCACATGAACATATTCTCTAAAGATTACGCGGCCAAACATTGGACTTTACTTTAGGCCAAGCAGCATCCACCAAGAATGTCGGTCAATATACTCGTCCAACCAGTCGATAGTCCCGATGACTTCACCCAGATTTATCATTGCATAAGCGAAGCCTTCGGTCGTCAGATCAAAGACTCGATCTGGACAGCCATGAATTCGAACTGGGACTCCTCCGAAGGCCAGAGAGAAGGCGCCTCCAAACTCTTTCAGCGCTGGAAATCCGCAACCAAGAATAAAGATGGCCAACCTAATACCGTCATCTTGAAGGCGACTCTGCCGGACCCCCAAGATGGCTTTAAGCTCAAGATCGTCGGCGCGGCCATCTGGACTCAAGCCTCCTTCGTGGACGGGTACGGTGACCCGCCAACGGACTGTCCCGCCGACCTCGCGGCTTTGACCCCGACCGAAAGGCGCTTCGCAAGCCAGATGTACCACTCGCTGTGGAGACGCCGCGTCTCCCTCGCTCGGGAGAAAGCGAAATCGTCTGACCTGCCGGCTATGTTTACACTCGATACGTGTGCTGTCGACCCAGCTTTCCAGCGGAGAGGAATCGCGGCGAAGCTGGTGGCGTGGGGCCTCGAGGAGGCGAAGCGGAGAGGGGGATTAGAGTGCACGACTGAGGCGTCGCCGATGGGGCGGGTCGTGTACAAGAGGCTTGGGTTTGGGGCGGAGGGTACTGGAGAGGATCTGGTGTATGAGGTAGATGAAGAATTCAGGAGCCGGCATAAGCCAGAGATCTTGTTCATGCGTACTTGGGCCGACCAGCTTAAGGCGTAATGATGGGTTTGAACTGTTGAACACCGCCTTGGGCAGACAGACAGGAGAAATCACAAGACTAGTTTAAAATGCTTCAAGGGCTAGGACGACTCTGACATAACACGGAATGCTATTTGATGGTATTTAGGTAAATTACATGGTACTAGATTGATCAGTAATCGATGCCTAGGAGGTATTCTGGGTTAAGAGCCACGAGTTTCGGACGAGGCTGGATCGAGCAGAAGAGCACTGATCAACATAGTAACACAAGCAGGAGGTATACATTGTTTTAGCAAGACTTATTTTTCATCTAAGCTGACACCATAACGGTAGTGACCGAGTAAGTACCTATGCAGGCAAGCGAGTTTAGGCCAAGCTAAAATGACGTGCTTTCCTCCCACACTTCTCTTGTTATTGTAAGCAAGAGGACGACTACCTACAATTTGGACAAACTACGGCATGTTTTCAGCCTCAAGATCGTCCGCGGAAGCTGAATCGGGTTAAGCACCGGAGGCGACGCTAAGCTTTCCGGCGGCAACGCTAAGGAGCTAGGCTTCCCGACTGGCGGCAACGCTAAGTCAACCCCAGCGCTCTGAATGCAACCGTACCTACCTTAGCTGCTTAGGTACGTAAGGATTCCACGCGCAGACAGGGGATATTCGACCGTCGATTCGGACCCGCCCACGGCGCTACTGTAGGCTCTGTTTGGCTTTGATCGAGACACCTTCTCTTTCCGTGCTGTTTGCCGTGTTTCGTGCGTCTTACTCTTTGTCTTGAAGGGTCTGGCGTGTTTTCACTATTCGCTACAAGGATTCGCTCTACCAGATTGAATAGTTCTATATAGTTTAAGGTAATATTATCGCGTGATGCAAGGATCTGATTAGTTGAGAGATCTGACTGTTGGGCAGAATGTGTCAAATCTAGGTATAGTTGCCGACTCAACTGTCGGGGCCCCTGTCTCTCTTATGTACCGCACAAAAAAAAACCTCGCTAGTGCCGCTTGCTTCCCTCCAGGTTCACGATCCTCTATGGAGTAGAAAAAATCATTCGAAGGGCGCGTGTCCACATTTGCCAAGACTAGACTCTTACGGAGTTTAAGGGGACTTCTTTAGGGTTTACATTCTCGTCTCTCTATGCTCTCCGTTTTCTTGTCTTTATAACACTGCTGTAACTGCCGTTGTGTTCTCACACACCAGCCGATTGATTGCTCTTCGACGACATACTGGCATCTGAAAATTGCCTTTCTCAAAGTCATGTCTGAGAAGAAAGAGCCGGATACCCCACCTGCGGAATCCGTAAACTCGAGCGAGGAAGAACTCCCGGCTGTCAGAGGCCAGGTCCCGTACAAAGTATGGCTCGTCCAAGGCTTGTATTTCTTGGAGAGAGCGGCATTCTACGGTCTCAGCCAGCCCCTCCGTGTGTCTCCCTGTATATGATCTCCGCGTATGGAATCATACTAACAAAACTTCCACAGAGAATTACCTCCAGCTTTCTCCAGATGACCCTATTCGCCCAGGAGCTCTCGGCCTAGGGCAGGCTAGAGCCGTGTTGGTCGTATATATCTGGTTCATATACAGCTACAGCACACCTCTGGTAGGGGGACTGCTGGCGGACTGTTGGCTCGGTCGTCGCAAAACGATCCAGGTCGGATTCCTGTAGGTTCATCAGCGATCTAGCTCAGCCTGTAAGCGGAAACTAACGGTTCAGAATCTACGTGTTAGGAGTTAGTCTCGTAACCGCTACAGCTTTCACGCAGCGAATTTACGGCACCGGCGGCCTCCCCGGCTTCATAATTGGCATGTTTCTCGTTGGCGCTGGCACAGGAACAGTGAAACCCAATATAACAGTATTCTTGAGTAGGCATTAAGATCTGGGTGGTTTTGATCTTCGCAGGTGCTCATTATCAACAGTTGACCAGTTCCCTGAAGAGGAACCCAAAGTCGTGACTTTGAAGAACGGGAAGTCAGCGACGGTGAGCCGTGAACTCACAATTCGGTTTATATGGAACGTCAATTACTGGTATGTCTTCTCTCAAGCTTACCGCGCCTGGGACTGGCTGATAGGAGATCAAATAGGATGATCAACGTCGGAGGTTTGTGCGGTATCATAACAACTAATGTAGAGAGATATGCCTATGCCGGCTTTGGGTTTGCTTTTCTAGTCTGCCTTTGCTTGATTACTGCATCTGCGGTGATCTTCCAAGTCGGATACATAAAATTCGGTAAGCGATCCGTTGGCCTCTGACAATCACTGCACGTCCGCCGCTGACCAATTCTTAGAAACAGCACCACCGTCTGGAAACGCCATCGCAAATCTGTTCGCCGCGTTGCGTCGCCGTCGAAGCCCAGCCCATCCCGGACCGGATCAAACAGAGGTTGCAATTCAATCGTCCGCTGAAGAAGACGGCTTCACAACTCCAAGTAAAGATGAGGCCATAATAACTGATGCAAAGACTGCCCTCCGAGCTTGTTTAGTCTTGTAAGATATTCCTCATATGAAATCAGCACACGGGGAACAAGTACTTACGCCAAGCAGCCTTCCTTTCCCGGCCCTGATGCTCTCCATCAATCTCATGGACAGTACCCTCATAGCGCAAGCAGGCACCATGCAGACTCATGGCCTCCCGAACGACATCATGTATAATTTGAATCCGATTTCCGTCATGGTCTTCTTGCCATTTTTCCAAAGCTGGATTTATCCCGTGCTGGCTAAAAAGAAAATCAACTTCTCTCCCGAGCACCGCATCGGCGTGGGTCTCTTCTGTGCCACGCTTGCGATTGGATACACCACAGGAATTCAACACCTCATATACATCACCGGTCCATGCTTTAGCCATCCACTGAAGTGTCTTGCTGGGAACGTACCCAACGATGTCTCCATTGGACTTCAGACACCGACTTACGTATTTCTCGCGTGGGCAGAGATCCTCGCAATCGTGTCAGGTACCGAACTGGCTTATTCGCGGGCTCCGGCAAGTATGAAGTCGATCGTTCAGGCTCTTTTCAACTTCTTCAGTGCCTTAGGCTCGGTTATCGGTGTTGGCGTGTCGTTTGCTGCCTATGATCCCAACATGGTCATTGTATATGGATCGATTACCGCGCTGCTATTCTTTGTAACTTTTGGGTTCGAGTTTTCGTATTTCGTCAGAGGAAAAGGCAAAAGCGCAAGCTGAATGAGAAAGTCTGGGATCCTAGAAATGCATCGCAAATAATTCCGGCATCACTACACATGCATGATTGAGAATTGTGATCGCGGTCTCGGTACACACATGTGCATGGAACGAACAAAGGAAGTGGGGAAAAGTTTTGGTACCTAGTATGTACCTAGAACAGACATGGAGTCGAGAAAACATACTCCGACTTAGTAGAGTGATTAGGTAGATAAGGATTGATTATCTACCTAGGTAATCATCCCTTACCCCTGTATTTAAAACCAGTTCCCACTGGGCCCTCTTCTCTTGCAAGGTAATCGTATAATCCACCCATACCCACGTTTCGGTATAACCCATGTCTTGTATCTTGTCTAATGCGCCCTTATTATCCATTCTCTAGACTTCTCCTTGCCCTAGGTATACCTACATTCTTTTCCTACAGCCCTTTCAAATTTGATGTCGAGGCCGTTTCTTGGAATTTTAAACTGTGCAAGGACCAGTCGTCACAAGATCATGTCATTTCACAGCTCTGTATATGATGTTGCTTCGTTCCACACAATCATTGTTCGCATATATGTTATTCATTGAAGGCTGCTAAGCGTTGATGTTACTTACCTATGCTTTGCAGCTAGCTAAGAAGATGCTCGTAGGTTATGTAGGACCCATTTCACACCATCAACAACAATTTCCGGCTGAGTCATCTGGACAAAATGTCCACTCTCGTTGGCGAAGACAAGCTCGCTCTTTGTAGAGAGTTTCAAGAATTCCTTCTGGAGGCCCTCATTCTTCGCATCAACCGCCTTGATCAACTCTCTCACGTAGCTCCTCTGTTCCTCGGTCCCATTCCCTTTGGCAACGCCTGCATTGTACAACCCGTTCCAATCCCTGCTTCGAGTGCCCCCAATCACATAAACCGGTTTATCTCCGAGCAGCGGCTGCTTCTTACTCAGCTCCTTCTTCCGCAGCACCTCGAAACTTGGCATGTAGTTCTCCAATTCCTCCTTGCGCTCAATCAACTTGAACTTTTCCGTTGTCTCCGCCGCCCGGAACGCGTCCCACTCCTCCTTCGTTAATTTGTGGTTCGCCTCCACGCCCCAGGCAGAGTATGGATCGACACCGGCAGCAAGAGTCCAGAGAGTTGGGTCATTCACGTCCATCACCAGTGGCGCTGTCTCATGGTTGGCGTCGACAAGCACCAGACCAGCGATCTGGTCAGTTCCCTTGAGGGCGATGTACTCGTGTATGAGCACGCCGGCCCAGGAGTGCCCCACAAGGATTAGAGGGTTCGGGATGGGCGCCTTTTCGATCAGAAGGGACAGCTCTAGGACAACGTTCTCAGCCGAAGGAGTGAGCGGCGAGGACTCCGAGTTGTTATAACCGGAACGGTCGTAAGTGTAGCTTCGCACCGAGGGACCCAGCAGCCGCACCACGGCTTGCCAGTTGAGGGCATCGCTTGCCACACCTGAGATAAATAGTACGACGGGATCTTTGGAGCTGCTGGGCTCTGGGCCGTGAGTGTAGAGAGCCAGGGAGTGAGTGCCGATATTGACAAGGCGGCCGTTCGAAGGGAGTGCTGAGGAGGCCATTGTGAGGTGACGGTTTTACGAATTATCAAGTTTCGTATATTTTCTGATGACTGGCTTGTGATATTCAAGGCCGTTCACCAACCGAACCAGTAGCAATATATCGCGGGTATGAAGTGGTAGAGTGATGGAGGGGTAGTGAGTTTCTGAACCCCAGGAGGATCACTAGGTTACATACTACATATGTAGTTGGGAGCAGATCAAGGGTTCATAAGTGGGTCACCAGTCAGCGCTAATAGGAATCGAGCCTAAACCTATTACGTTGGCGCTTCATCTGGGTACCTACATTCTTAGCGTTGCCGCCTGGCCCACAGTTTCCTTGTCAAGCGCCTAGACTAGGCTCGATTCCTATTAGCGCTATCTGCAGGTGATTAGTCTCTCGGTAAAACCCACTTAGTGACAGCCTTATGGGTTAAGCCAGCAGTCGAATGTAACGCCGTCCCACATTCGTCATTTCGTGCTCAGTTTGCGTTGCCTTCCCGTTAAGCAAACAATTGTTGTTGATACCCTGATACCCGAGTTTTACGAGGGGCCAAATTTCTTATCAAGAATCTCCTATCGAGGAGATTTAGGGTATCAATCACGTTTTGAGATTTCTGACGTTACACAAGATCAAATTCTGTCTGATGTTACACAAGAATGAGCTTGGGCCACCTGATGATTTGCCCAAATCCGATCTGACCCGGCCTGACTTGACCAGACCTGCTGTTGCTGTTGCTATAGCTGACTGATTGATTGACTGATCGAGGGACAGGTGTGAAACTCAGGTTATTGTATCATCGGGGCGGGACAGCGAGACAACAGGTAAGAAACAGATGGGATGGGAGGTGACCTCTAGTACTTGGGTATTTACTCGCTACCTATAGGTTTTCTCACTATTTTACAATATTTGACAACACAACATGTTATCCGTGAACTCTTCAATCAATGCTAGTACAGGTATACGATCCTCGGACACGAGTCTGTCTCAGGCGCTTACAGCTACTCTCCGATTCATTGCATGTACATTTCGGGTCCTCGTTATTACCTTTCCGTTGATCGGCTTCAGGTTTCCACCAGTGCTTCCCAGGAAACCTTTGCCTCGGAGATACTCAATGTTCTGTCGCGCAGCTGCAAGCACCTCTCGCATTTCCCACTCGTAGCTCTCATGATCGGTAACTTCTATTTCGGTGCCAAGAGCACCCAGAAACTGCTGCACCGGCCATAGTGGATGCTGTTCTTCCTCCCGTGCCATGTCCTGCCGGGCGAGCTCAATCCACTCGCCCCACGAGACCGGCCGTAGCCGCAGCTGTAATTGATCCTCAACGGCGGCCCAGAAAGCACTGACCCACACTCCCCTTTTAATGTGGACGAAGTGCTCGTGACTCTTTCCTGCCGCGTGCCATAGGATGGACTCCGTGACGTAACGAACGTCCGACACCGAGAGCCATGATGTCTCCGAGTCGACTGGGCGGGCTCCAAGCCGGACCGCGCTCATCACGACCCTCCACAAGAAATCGTCGGCATTTGCTACCCCTGTGTACACGTCCCCGATAATATGTCCCGGTTTAACGACCGAGAACGTCGTGCCTGGTTTGCGAAACTGCGTGGCAGCAGCGCTCACCAGTCTTTCCGACACATATTTTGTTTGATCGTATCCGTTGGCCATACTTGCTTCTTCCTCGGTCCAGGTCCGCCTATCCGTGATGAGACCACCTGAGACGTATACAAAGCTCTTCAGGAAGGGAGAGGACATTGCGGCCTGCAGAAGCTGTATAGTAGAGCCAACGTTTACGTCTTTCAAACCGTCGTAGTCCGTGGTCCAATGCACTCTGGCACCGTTGTGGATGATCGCATCGATAGTTCCGTGTGCACTCGGACGGCCACATAGCGCGCTCCATTGCGAGTCGTTTAGCCCCAGTCTTTCGGCCGACAGGTCTCCATCCCAGACTTCGATTGCGGAAAGGAACAATTCATTCCACCACCCAGCCATCTTGGCCGTTATTATCACCCTGTCCAACCCCTTCTGCTCGCCAAGACCACGTACAAGTAACACGACCTTGTCGAATGTGCGCTTCGCGAGTATATAATGAAGAATGTGGGTTCCCAGGAACCCAGTTGATCCGGTGAGGAAGACCGTCGACCTAGTAGCGGTACGGCCAAAGTCGATCTTGCTCACCATCATATCTATCTCACGTTCCAGGTCAGTCGGTGTCGGCTGCGTCAGCTCTTCAACCGACTGGTCGCACAATAGGCCGTCGATTAGGGCGGCCAGTTCGGGCAAACTATTCTGGTGTCGGACCAATCGCGGTACCCCAATGTTGATGTCGAATTGCTTGCGTATCGCCATAGCCAGCGACATGGTCTTGATTGAATCTCCCCCAACCTCAGAGAAGCTATGACCTGCAGCGATAAGATTAGGCTTGATATTGAGTAGCCTAGCCCAGATATCCCTCAAGGCTTTTTCTGTATTGGTCAGTGTGGCATCAGAAGTTGACGCATCTGAAGCTGAAGGCGCTGGTGGGCTGTAGGTTCTGCCTAGTTCGCGAACCCCTTTTCTATCCGTCTTCCCTGTTGCTGTCATCGGCAGCTTCGCAAGGGGAATAGGGATATATATGCCGGGAACCATGTACGAGGGAAGCAATTTCGACAGCTCCTTTCGAAGATTTGCTATCATCGTAACAGTTACCTCGTTCAGCTCAACTCTTGCACTGTCGTCGTCGGACATAACCAAGAACACCGCGAGAGCCTGGCTTTGCGTAGCGTCCGGGGTAATTACGTCCACCACGATCTGTGGCACCACCTCGGTCGGAAGTAGTTGACGGACGTGGTATTCGACCTCTCCTAACTCCATTCGTTGGCCGTTGACTTTGACCTGAGTATCGTTTCGCCCAACAAATCCAAGAGAGCCGTCTGGGTTGTAGTAAACCAAATCACCTGTCCTGTATAGTCGTCCACGGCGACCAGGCACTCGTCCGGGAATCCCATTCAATAGCCATTTGGGATCCTTGACAAACGCGCTGGCCGTCTTTTCGGGATTATTCAGATAGCCTGCACCCACAATCGGCCCCTCGAGCCACAACTCTCCTATGGTCCCGATGGCAGCCAACCTGTCAGGCGCACGAGGCTGGACTACCCAAACCAACGTGCCAGTACCTTTGCCGATACTGGGGTCACTGACTTTGATACCAGGCTCACCACTTCGGACTCTCTCAACTGTACTTGTGACAGTGCATTCGGCAGGGCCATATGTATTATAGATCTCGGCGCCGGAAGCCTCCCACTTGGCGACATCACTAGCCTTGAGCGCCTCACCAATAAATAGAACCTTCTTGAGGCCCTTCAAGGCTGTAGGATCAAGCAAGCGCCCGACGGTTGGTGTGAGATGGATGAAATTTGCCTGTAGCCGGTTGATAGAGCCGTTGATGTCGGCGGTACGTTCGTCCTCCGAGGGGATGCAGAGACATGCACCTACGGTTAATGTATGTAGTACATTCGACCATGCAACATCGAAGACGTATGATGTATAATCAAAAACTCTTGATGATCTTTCGAAGCCGAGCTCTGGTTGGTGGTATCGGATGGCGCTGCAGAAATTGGCATGTGTGACGGTCGCTCCCTTCGGAGCGCCCGTGCTGCCAGAGGTGAAGACGATATAAAGCGCCGATGATGGGCTGATTTTCCGCATTTTCGGATCAGGAATCGATTGGAGTAGCTGCTCGAGATTTTCCCATTCACCTCCCACTTCTATCGTTGGGGCATCGGTGATATCTGCCGCAATGTTTGCACAAGACTTCGAAGTCAATATTACCTTGGCTGATAATTGGCCCACGATACTCTCCAACCGGGAGCGAGGCAGTGTTGTGTCCAGAGCAACGGATGCAGCACCGGCTTTCATGACTGCAAATATTGCTACCGGCACCCATACCGACTTCTCAAAACACAATGGCACGATGGCACCTGGTCCAACTCCGAGTTCTGAGCTGACGAGGCGGCTTGCCAGTAATGTGGAAAACTGATCAAGTTGGGAATATGTCAGCTCTCCATCCCACGCGCACACGGCGGGTGCCTCGGGGGTTTCGGCGACTCTCTGGGCAAACACATTGTGGACACAGTCCTCAACGCTCTCTGGTACTACTGCGTTCCATTTCCATACGTCATCCAGGTCACGCTCACTGACTCTGCTGAGATCGCCTATATTTGTGAAGCCATCGACAGAGGCAATTTGATCTAATATATGATCCAGCTGCTGAAGGAGCCGCACCGCAGCTTCTTCTTCGACAATGGTAGAGTCGAAGCTAAGCTGCATGTTTAACTTCGAGTCCGATGTTTGGCATGTCAGCATCATGGCATATGTGTTTTCTGAGCCAGAATCCGTTTCTTGGTCACTTAGACCGTCTTCAAAGATCAGGCTCTCGACTGTGCTTTCCTCAGCTGATGGATGTACCAACAAAAGTGTCTGGAAGTCACACGCATATTGGGCCTCCTGATTGATTTGACGAATGTACTGCAAGCCGTACTGCTCAAACGGAATCATCTCCATGGCCTGTCCTTGTACCTGATGTAAGAGTTCGTCAACAGTTCCGCGAACCAGGATTCGAAGTGGAACAGTGGCGATGGTAGGACCTGCCACGTCCTCGATTCCTGGTATGCCAGCTTGACGACCCGAGACAACAACTCCAAAGGTTACATCTGGAGAGTCCACGTACCAGGAGATGAGCGTCGCCCAAGCCGTGCGAATCGCAGAAGACGGCGTGATACCGCAAGTGGGCCAGCGAATGCTATTGATCGAATGGCTGATCACCTTATCTGGCTTTGGCTCGTACGTCTTCGTAGGGAGGGTAGGAAACGGCGATGCTTCTATTTCAGCAAATTGTCGCTTCCAGAAAGCCGTCCCGTCTTTGCTACGCTGTTTCATGACATACTTTACAAAGCTTTGCAACGGAAGTGAGGATAGTTCTGCCACCCCATCTCTATACGCCTTCTCCACCTCATTTTGCAGGAGTGGCACAGACCAGCCGTCGTAGGTCGCATGATGATGTGTCAACGCCAGGTATCTCTTGCCTGCCGCTTCGTCATGTATGATTGCGAAGCGTGATAATGGGGTGTTCAGGCCCATCGTGGTAGATTTGGCAACATCTTCCTGCAATTCTTTGCAAGCATTCTCTCTACTTTGATGATATTTATTCAAAGAGGAGAAGGTTTGCCATTGCAATGCCTCTTTAACGACAACTTGTACCAGGCCCTGGCCCGGTAGGTCGACGATGCGGGTTCGAAGTACAGAAGCTCTTTCGGAGACTTTTTGCCACGCCCCCTGAAGCCTTACTATATCGACCTCTGGCTTCAGTTCAGCAACCTGATGGCCCATATATTTGCCCGAGCTCCTCGCGCTCATGGCCAAAAGCCCTTCCTGAAGCGCTGTACAGGGGAAGATATCCTCGATCTGTGCAGGTTCCACGTGCCAGGCGCCGATGGAACAAAGCTCTGCTACTTGACGACAAGCGTCATCCCGGTCCATCTCGACCTTCAATAGAGAAAACGGTCGCACAGCTTCCGGGGCTGCTGCCTCACTTCGTGGCATAAGCTTGGCCATTTCACTGAGCTGTGGCTGACTATAGATATCCGGGACCGTCAACCACATCCCCTTTCGTCCGAGATCGGTTGCTAGTCGTATGGCAGCGATAGAATCACCGCCAAGGCGCAAGAAATTGTCTTGTGTCCCAATGTCGCCCGCTGGAAGATTAAGCACTGACGCCCAAAGATCCCTGAGCTGTATCTCAGCTTCGGTAGTGGGTTCGATGTGCTGTGAGGGATTGGCGCCATACAGAGACGTAAGTGCTTTGCGGTCCAATTTAGCACCCATTTCACGGAGTGCTCTTCTGTCTGTCTTTCCCGTTAACCCCCTCGGCAGATCGGTAAGTGGGATATATGCGCTTGGAATCATATGAGGTGGGACCTGCCCAGGCATTTCTCTTTCTAGCATTTCGATAATCGGGGCAGACTTCTTCCTCAATTGTTCAGGGCTTGTCGTGGGCATAAGTAGAAAGGCTACCAATATCGGACGTTGAGTGACTTTTGGCGTGACAACTTCAGCAACAATATCTGCCACAGCCGGCATCGAGTTCAGAGCTCGACAGATATGATGTTCAACGTCGCCGAGCTCCGTACGCTGGCCGTTAATCTTCACCTGGGTATCTTTTCTCCCGAGGTAGATCAGTTCACCTTCAGGAGTGTAGCGTACCAGGTCTCCTGTTCTATAGAGACGCCCGCGACGACCCTCCACTCCTGCAACACCACGTAGTAACCAACTTGGATCCTCGATGAAAGCAGCTGCGGTCTTCTCAGGGTTGTTCAGATATCCGGCTCCAACCAGTGGTCCTTCTAGGAGCAACTCTCCGATCAACCCGACGGGCGTAAGGGCATCCTTGTTTGGGTCGGCAATCCAGGTCGTTGATCCAAGCGCCCATCCAATGGTAGCCTTGGTAGTCCCACCATTATTGATGACTCCCGTTGTAGTCACGGTACACTCAGCCGGCCCGTATGTGATGATGGTGTTTTCAATGTTTTTAAGTTGTGGCAACTTATCGAAGTCTACGACTTCGCCGATAAGGGCAACAGTGTCAAGTGTTGGCACTTTCTCCAGTTCCAGAATCGCGGCGACTGATGGCGTAAGATGTACAAAGGTCACCTGATTCTTGATCATGTACCCAACGAAGTCATGCTTTCTGTCGTGTTCTGAGGGTATGCATAAGCAAGCTCCCGCCGCGAGTGTGTGGATGAAATCAGACCACGATACATCAAAGGCGTACGAGCAGAAACCTGCAACTCTCGCTGTCGGTTTGAAATTCAAGTACGCATTCTGATGCTTGATTGCCGATGTGAAGTTGGAATGTGTTATTGCAGCACCCTTCGGATTACCTGTCGTGCCAGAAGTGAACACGACATAGAGCAGGTCGCTCGGCTTCACGATGGGCAATGTTGTCCCAAAGCCTCCATTTTGTCCTTGCTCCAGCAACTCTGATACAGTCTCTTTCTGCACCACTAATGGTTTTCGTTCAGTAATAAGAGAAACCAGAGGAGCTGTTGAAGGAGAACATAGGATAAGGCCTGGCCCTACAATATCCATCATTGTCCTTATGCGTTCTTTGGTCTGCGAAGGATCGATCACCACAGACGCTGCGCCAGCCTTCATGACAGCAAATTGAGATACTGCCACCCACATGGACTTTTCAAAAATCAATGGGATCACATCTCCAGGACGAACGCCCCTATGGATGAGGTGATGTGCTAATTGGATTGAGAGCGTGTCCCATTGAGTGTAGGTTAACTCTCCATCCCAGGCACTTATGGCGACCTTGTGTGGATATCGAGAAACGCTCTGAGAAAGCAGATCATGAACGCACCCGCCTACCTCCTCGGGTGCCTTCGCGTTCCACGTCCAGACTTGGTGCAGGTCTTCCGCAGTCATCGCGTCCAGATCGTTGATTTTCGTACTGGCCATATCGGCACGGCAGGTCTGACGCAATATGTGACCGAAGTGGTCCAAGACTCGCAATGCAGCCTGCTCGCTGAGCAAAGACGAATCGAAGGCCATTTTCGAGAGTAGAGAAGTATTTTTTACTTTGCAATAAAGAGTGACGGCGTATATGTCCAACTCTATTCCTTCGCCGAAGACTGGTGCCTCGTCCGCTTCGATGGCGGATTGCATCAACAGCAACGATTGGGATTGCCAGCCCAGATCAGTCTCCTCATCAATGCGTTCAGTGGTCGGTGATCCCGTCGATTCAGATAACATTATTTGGCGTTGTAATTCATTCAGAGTCATGTCACCTTCAACCGCAATACGAACAGTTGCGTTTGCGGCTGCAAGAAGTTGTTCAGTTCTTGATATTGGCAACGCAACATCGAAGACAGTATCAGTTGCCTCCCCATACCAAGACAGAAATATTGCCCATGCAGATTCGACCACGTGGTCGAGCTTGACGTCCTGAGGCCATTCTATGCCGTCAATTTCGTGATCGATCGACTTGTCTGCTCGTGATTGAACGTCGTGTACGGGCAAGTGCTCTCTCGAACATACTTTATGCCCAGGATCACCTGGTTGTGTATTTCCCTTGGCTGTAGGAAATAGACGGTTGATGTTGATGTTGACGTTTACGTCATCAGACGACGAAAGGAGCAGACCAACCATTTCTACAGTAGGCCGGCATAAGAGGGGGCAAGGGGCAGGTGTAGGGATGAACAAATGAACTGAGATGGTCTGTTTCTGTGTAACGGTAGTCCGTGTAAAACGCGGACTCACAAATGGTACTGTCCTCCGTACATTGATTGGCGTTTTAGCACATTGCTGGAATATCCAACTTCTTCTAATACTAGGTACATATCCGTTCATTTTCTGACCGCTACAGTCGTTTGTGACAACTTTGGCTTAGCCTTGCCGCTGCCGCCAGCAAGTTTCGAATTCTTGTTGGTGCACATCGCGTCGACTGTACCGCCGAAAGCTCGAGCATATTGTGTAATACTTGGTAGCCCGGGAGGTGCGCGCCAAAGGTCAGCCTTATCCAAGGGGATAAGCACTAACCGTGTGGGTCACCTTTTGCATCACCCCCCCATTTACAATACCTATGATAACGATACCTTATAACTTTAATTGATAATTTTAATAGTAAAACATACTTAAATAAATTTGAATAAATTATCACAAACTCTTTCGTTATTTTTTAAATAGCCTATTTAATTTATTTATTATAAAGTTTTTTTTTTTAACATTTACTAGTTTAGTTTTAAAATTTTTTTTTAATTTTTTAACTTAAGCTTTTTTAACTTATTACATACTTATTAAAATCTTATTAGGCTTAAGTTTAATAGGTTAATATACATTAAAAGTATACTTATTTAGTTTAAGTTATAAATTAAAGTTATTTATATAAAAAGTTATTATTTAATTTATATATTATATTAAAGCCTTAATTACCTAATTAATTAAGTTATAAATAAAGTAAAAAATTAGGTTAAAATTTTTTTCTATTTTTTATAACTACTTAATAAGTTCCTTAAGTCTTTTAGAAATAATATAAATATTTTTTAATAAAGTATAAAATAATATATTATAATATTTAAGTATAAATACTTTTAATAATATTTTAAAAGTAAAAAAAATAATCTTTATAAAATTTAAAAGCTATAATCTTATTTTTTTTTATTTTAATTATATATTATAAAATATAAAAACTTTTTTATTTACTTTAATATATACGTTAAGTATTTATTACTTATAAATTAAAGTTAAACTTAAATAAAATATATATTACTTTATTTTAAGTTAAAAAAAGTACTTTAAAAATAAAAATATATTAATATTAAAAAATTATAATATATTACTTATATTAAAAAATAAAAAAAGTAATATAATATTATTTTAATAAACTAAAAATATAAATTTAACTAATATATGTATAAAGTAATTATTTAAAATAAGTAATTTATATTATTTCTTATTTTAAGGTTTAATATAAAATATAAAAACATATTTAAGCTATTATTAAACAATTATATAATTTATTTATCCTTTAATAAACGTTATATACTATTATTTCTTAATTTCCATTAAAAACCATTAAGCTTAAACCCTTTAATTATTAAAAATTATTATAAAACAACCCTTAATATTAATTAAAAAAATATATTTAATTATTATAATTTATAATATCGCTTTAAACTTAATAATTTATATATAATAAAATTTAAATATATTAAAAGTTATAAATATATTAATTTTTTTTTTTAAAATCTTATTTTATTTATATTATATTTATTTAATAATATAATATTATACTTATTTTATACATAACTTAATTAATAATAAAAACCCTTTATTTCTTTTATATTGTTTAAATATAACTTTTTATATTTAATATATTATTTTATTTTTATTAGAATATTTTTATATTATTTCCTAAATTAACTAATTTATTTATTACTAAGTAATTATTACTTTTTTTAATCTTTAAGTATAACTTAAGTAAATATAATAATAAAAACGTTAAAAGAAATTTTTTTATATATTTTTTCTTATAATATTTAATTAATAATACATTACTTTTACTTTAATAATAGCTTTTATTATAGCTTAACTACTTTTTAATAAGATTAAATCATTTATAACCGTTATAATAGGGTAGATTTAATTAATTTATATTAAGTGATAATATTTTATAATAATATACTTTCGTAAATTTTTATTATAATATATACGATATATGTTTTAAAGTTTACTTTATTTTTTATTTTTAATAATTAATTTAAATAATTCATAGTGTTATAATAAAAAGAAGTTATTATAAAAGTTATATAAAAGATGATAAGGATGTTATAAATGGGGGGGTGATATAAAAGGTGACCCACACGGTTAGGTAGTTATGTGAGTTTGTTTAACCTTTCCAGATGCGCATCCTTTAGGATTCTATACCTGGATAAGAGGGTACCTTGTTAAACGCCAGCACGGAGCGGGGCCATAGAAACCAATACTATGTAGGCCGCTTGCATGGTATAGCCCTTCTAGGTTCTTTTAGTTCTGCCGCTTAGGATTGTCCAGGCACACTGGGTCAGGTAAACGATCCTGCGATCCTCTTCGGAACCTTCAGCGGAGTGGAGTGGCTTTCAGCCCTGATCTTGTTACAACGTCCCCAAATCCACAAAGAGATCATTCGATATGTCGTAAATTCATGACTACATATGCTGCCTATGCGGGCGTGGCTAGCGTCGCTGCCTCTGGTTTGCACGAGCAAGCAGACGACGCAGCACCAAGAGAAAGAAGAAAAAAACCAACAAGTTTCCTATTAGCCTTCTTGGGAGCAAACATGGAGTTCGAAAAATCATGGCCGGAATTCTCGTTGAGCAGTGGACAGCAGTTCACAAATACTTCCGTAGTCATCGTCGGAGCCGGCATTGGAGGCATGTGCGTTGCCATTGATTTGGTCAAACGCAATAATTGCCGAGATTTTGTCATTTTGGAGCAGTCTGCCGGGGTCGGTGGGACATGGTGAGGAAAACCAGCCATCTTCATGTAATACAGGTGAATGTCTAATCAGTGCTCGATAGGCACGCGAACACGTATCCCGGCTGCGCTGTTGACTTGCAGTCCATCGTCTACAGCTACAGCTTTGCCCCCAACAGCAATTGGAGTCGAGATTTCCCAGGGCAGAAAGAAATTTTGTCTTACCTGACCCGGGTGGCGCAGGAGTACGGACTGTATGAACACATCCGGTTCTGCTCCACTGCTGAATCCGCGACCTGGGATGACAAGTTGAAGAAGTGGAACACGAGGGTGACGGTTGCCAAAGGCTGCAAAGACGCTGAGGCCACCTCTGACTACACCATCTCTAGTGATTTCTTCGTCAGCGCTGTGGGTCAGCTAAGTCAGCCAAAATGGCCGGAAATCGAGGGTTTGGATAGTTTCGCGGGGAAGACTATGCACAGTGCTGCATGGGACTGGACGTACGTCTTGAAAGATAAGAGAATCGCAGTCGTGGGAAGTGGTACGTCGACCATCATAGCAGACCTTTCCTTATCCAACTAACCTTTTGTTGGGCTTAGGTTGTAGTGCAGTCCAGATCGTACCTGAGCTCGCAAAGGTGGCGAAGAAGGTGACAGTTTTCCAAAGAACACCTCATTGGATCTTACCTCGTGGGGACTACGAGATCTCAAACTTGAGAAAAACCCTTTACCGCTATTTCCCTTTCTGGCAGCGATACTGGCGAAGACGTTATGTGAACCTCAATGAAACTGAATACATCTCTAATAACTTCGCGGGGCACGAGGAAAACAAAAAGCTACAGCAAGTAGCTCTAGACATGATGCACGAGCAGCTACCCAATCAGCCTGAGTTGTGGGAGAAGCTCACACCAAAATATCCGGTGGGCGGTAAGCGGGTGGTCGTCTCGGATTTCTTCTTCCCAGCTTTGAACCTTCCCAATGTTGAGCTTGAGGCGAGACCTATCCACAGCATAAACGACCACACCGTGCGTGTTGTCAGCACTGCAGGACAAGCAGAGGATGCAGACTCCGACTACGATCTCATCGTGTTCGCAACCGGCTTTCGAGCCACCGACTTCCTGCATCCAATGAAGGTCTTCGGCCGCAACGGTCGAGCCTTGCATAAAATGTGGAAAGATGGCGCTTGGGCCTACCAGGGCACCTGCGCCGACGACATGCCTAACTTTGGAATCGTACTGGGACCCAACACTGGCTTACTCCATAACAGCTTCATCCTGATGATCGAAGCCCAAAGCAGGTATATCAACGGCTTGATCAAGCCGGTGCTAGAAGCCCGGAAGCAAGGAGGAGCACTAAGCCTGACACCACGGCCGGAAAAAACCGAAGGATACAATGCGAGGCTGCAACATCGACTCAAGGACTTCGCCGTGAACAACTCTCAATGCAACAATTGGTACAAGACAGAGTCAGGCCTGATCACCAATCTTTGGCCAGGCACGGTGCTAGAATTCCAGAAACTGATGGAGCAAGTGAACTATGGCGATTACGAATCCGAAGGGTCTTCCAAATACATCGTACAAAAGCTACCTTCGCACAAGGTGGGCCGCGTTGTTGAAGAGGGTGGCGTTCTAGAGAAGCTTTCCTTTGCGAACGTTGTAGTGCTTGGCACAAGTGCGATTATTGGAGGAGTTTTAATGCGCAGACTGATCACATAAGATTCTCGGGGCGGGACCCTTGTCATAGTGTTAGGTAATGGATATAGAGAAGCCGGGATGATTCAGGGGTGATTCAGGGATGATTCAGGCATGTTGGTGCAACTGTTCAGCTGTTGTTCAGAGCAGGTAAGTAAAGATTTCCAAAATGCGCCAAGTTAAGACCTTGCCATTGGCGACGGGAAGAAGCTCTTTTATGTAACGTATCTTTTCAACAAGAGGTAATATGATCTAAGTTTAATCCGAACTGTAGATGCCTGCTACACAGTATACGGCCGGAAGCCTTACTAAGGCGATTGGATCGGCCCACTAATTTTATAAGAATTGTCTCCTCTTCAATGTGACACTTTTTTCAGCTCCAAATTACAGTTCGTCGCCTTAGCTAACGCGGTACCTGGTAAACAGGCGTATAGCAAATTGATACCCGCCTCTTCGCTTGAAGCGATTGTTATTCTTCTATATGGAGGATGCCTTTAAAAGTTTTTTCCATAGAAAAACTCTATCAAACCTAGGTACACTTATCAGCTACTATAAACTACTACCAACTATTAACAAATTTGTGTTAATGCTTTAGGTAGGTAGGGATTACGTATGGATAAAACTTTTGGAGGCGTCCTCCGTACAAAAATCTATATTTCTCCACCGTTACCTAAGCTTCTAATATCTAGATCTATTCAAATGAGGAGAATGTACTGACCACGTCTTTCCATAATGGATACCCAATCGTGACGGGATGATTCCGTTTTTCTCAATCGCCAGCATTCCTCCATGAGGCTCAAGGCTTCTAAACACGTCCCGTGCATTATGCGTGGTAAGGATACAAGCTCTCGGAAAACTTTTTGTTGCTCATCTGCTGCTAAGCATCCGGAGATGCAATACGGCCAGACCACATGTTGTAATAATTTCGGGTCTGATAAATTTTGAAGAGCGTCCATCGTTTTCGCAACGCTTCTCTTAACATCTGGGATATCAGGATAAGCACCGGAGATGACTACGTGGAGGTAGGTGATAGCTGAAAGAGCAAATATTCTCGTGATCTCGGTTTCGATAAAGTCCGGTCGTAGATGAGCGTCGACTGGAGCACTTTTCGAAAGGTCGTACTCGATACTGGCCAGGCGGCTTAATAGGCGCTCCTCAATTTGACGACCACGTTTTGTCAACTCTATGAGACTCAATCTGTGAGCATCCTCCTCCTCTTTTTTCCACCTATCTAAAGATGAGATCTCGAATATGAAGATCATCGCCCAGTTAGTGCAGCCTATCAAATCCGCCAGGTTGACTTCGCCTGCCTCGAGCAAGACCTTGTGGTCGGATATCAAAAATTGGCTCGATCGAGTTGAGGCATAGGCGATAATGTGCATATGAATGAAGAACCCGAGCAGAAAGCTGATTGAAGTATCGGGATGCGGAATTGCACTGCACTGATGTTCCTTTGTTTGATCTTTTCTTGCTGTGGCTGACCCCATCTGTGCTTGCACGAGCGATGGGAGTAGGGCACTCGCTCCGCCAAGATGTATCTGCCAGTTGTGTTTGCCGCCGCTACATGACTGTTTAATGAACTGATTAGCATTGAAGATGACACTAGAGAGGAGCAGGACCGTACTTCATAGAACAATAGGTGAAGAATGGTAGTAAGGACTTCGACGTTGTGATTGAGACCTAGGTTTCCACTCCAAGCAGCGGATCGTGCAAGGCTGGTTTGCAATCCTTGGAGAGCCAAATCGTAGTGTCCACCTCTTGTCCTAGTAGAGTAAGCGCTACCATGCTGCATTGAAGTCGAGTGGTGATATTCGCTCAAAGCAAGGGCTGCATGGTAGGCTGAGCTAACCCCCTTCAAGATTGAAAGCAGCCAACCCCGCCCTTGCCGACTGGAAGGAAAGTAAAAAGGGCAATGCATGTAAAAAACATGGTCAAAGTAGTACATGAATAAGATGTCTTCCATATCTCCATGCAAAATTGGATTGCTCAGCCCGGCCCGTTGGGAAATAAGATCTGTGGAAGCTGAATGCAAAGTTCTCGGTGCACAAAGCGACCAGTCCGCTTCACTACTGTACCCAGACAACTCCGATGTGCAATATTCGCTCACTATCGGGTCGAACAGCAGATCCATCGTGTCCATATTTGTTTCGGATGAGGAATTTGATCTCGAGATATCGATGGAACCTCGGACGTTGCACTCATCAGTAATAGGCGATATACTCGTCACTAGTGTCTGAGAAGCGTCGGAAGAGGACTGATTACATGAGGCCATGCGGACTGTCTGATCGCAAGAGTGCTGTTGAGAATCGGCGTTGTTGAGTGTTTCATTCCATATCGGCTCGCTGGAGGCGTGCAAATCTCCGTCCCTCCGCAGGAGAGTTTCTTGTGTTGGGTGTGCTGGAGGACGGCTTGATGTGGCGGCGGTTCCAGCAACCAAACCGTCTAATTCATGTTCCACGTCCTGCGATGTAGCGGGTAGGTCGTTCTCTCGCACGGCCGCCTTGATCTGGGCGATGATATGAGTCTTATAGCGAGCTTGTTCCCTCTGCAGATCTCCCCTGTCCATCCAGTAAGGCCTTGGCCCATAGCCATCGCAGGCTATCTGGAGGGAAGTGCATCGGAAACATGAAGGGTGATTCTCGTCACATTTCTTTTTCCGGAGTCGACAAGTCCAGCAGCCATGGGTGCTTCTACTAGCTAGCTTGCGAGACATGTCGGGGGTGAACCGGATGTTGACGCTCATAAAACTGGCCGAAGCCAACTGTCCGGCTCACGGTAATTCCAGTTTTTGCTCTCATCTAAGGGCGATGTTCGGGCATTTATTAGTTTCACTGTATTGTACATACTCACTTCGCGAGTCGGAAGACCTCGGTACTCCGTTGGTCCACCCTTTCCTAGTGTGTAACCCATCCGTGCATGTAAAGGCTTTAGAGAGCTAAGCAAATCATAGGTTGAGAAGTCACAGTTTTCTTGTGTTGGTAGAGCGGTCCTGAACGAATGGGTCAGTCACGGAATATTGCACCACTGAGAAGGCAAGCGAATGTAGCATTAGAGTGGCAGTAAAGTTAAGGTAGGCAAGTGATTTGGCCGTGCCGCATTACTGCAGGTACTGCGTATAGGTATGGATGTATTTCGCCCCTTGCTAAAACCCTTCGAAGGAAGGAAATTCCCGAAGTTTTACAAGGACTGTGTCTTACTTTTTTACAAGGGGCGAAAACCCTTTGAAGGAAGGAAATTCCCGAAGTTTCACGTAGACTATGTTTTAGTTTTATGCTAGCGTAGTTATGCCACGCGAAGCTAGCTTATGCTTATATATTTATAAGTTTAAAAGGTAGTTATTTTTTAAAAATTAACGTTTATAAATTTAATAAATATAACATGTTAAACTTACTAAAAATAAATTTTTAAATTATACATAACATTTCGAATATAAAAGAATATCGAGAGCCACCATAGTATGCCATTCGTGCGAGCTTTCTCTACGTTGCAAATCAAATAAATGCCTGCTTCCCGGTAAAGGTTTGAAGCCATGGCGGAATCTATCATTGCCAACGCGGGTAGGGCTAGCTCGTCCGCGAACTTTTTGGCTGCCGTAAAAGGCGCCACTTTAGCCAGGGTGCCGTGAATGATGAATGTTAGGACGGAATATTGGCCAGCTCGTAATCTCGCGAGCGGGCTGATAGAGGCGACTCGCTCAGGAATTGACGTCAGTGGAGGTTGAATATATGACCTATCTCGTTTTAACTTCTTCATATGGCGACGGGATTAACAAGGCTCAACTTACAGGTTTAGACGGCATAGCCTCTATGATACTTTGTAAACTCATTTGCGGCTTGGGTAGGTCGGTAATAAACCTAGCACGACTAAGCCCTTGGATGACGCTGTTAACTGCAAGATAGTCTTGTCCCTTAATTTCTTACCTCCTGGACCAGGAGTCCTGGTTCTAAATCAACGGGAGCGTAGAAGCTTAATATGGCATTGGGCGGGGGAAGCCGGCGGCCTCAGCCGTCCAGCCGAGAGACATAGCTAGTTGGCCGCCAGTGGACCATCCTATCACAGCTATACGCCTCGGGTCGACGCGTACCCCGGCCTTAGAAGCGATACCCGGGAGCACTTGCTGTGCCCACCGATAAGCATCGCAGACGTCGGCCATAGGACCGTCGTCAATCATCACTTCTGGACAGAGCCAATAGTCAATGCTAACTGGAAGCAACCCGTTCCTGAGGAGGTAGCGTGTTTGCGTTAACCGGATAGCTCGTCGATAGAGCGTCACGTAGCCAGCGCCGTGAATCATGAGGGCTGCAAACACATAGTTTAAGTGGGAGTAGTGCATTCCTGGGACTATGACGTACCGATTGGCATCACCGCTTGTGAAGGTACTTTTGGGTAGTAAACGTCTGCGTGGATTTGCACGCCGTCGCTCTCATTGTAGACTAGTGTTTGCAGATGGTGGCCGTCGCTTCTTTCCACTTTAGCATCCTTTTTATTTATGGTGCCATCCGTGGGCTCCGGTGTAGGTGTTGACATGGGAACCGGTTTAGCAACATTCAAGCAGATGTTGGATCTCACAATTAGCTGTGCAGTATTAGCATCGGCGGAAGAGCCGTTTGAGTATCCCACGGAAGCAAACTTTGCGTTCTCAAACGTCTCCACCCACTCTTGCGCCGTCTGCAACGGCGCAATCGTACCATCGGCAAACCACCACCCATCAAGAACATTGAAGTCTAAAGCAAATGTCGCACCAAGCATTCTTTCTTGTAGTTTCGGCAAGCACTAAAAGCCCTCCTTCGGGAGAAAGCGTCTCTAGAATCCTGCGACATGCAGCTACCCGATCCGTGGTAGCGTGCACAACATTCGTAGCAACTACAATGTCAAATTGTCCAAGAAAACCCGGAGTAATGTCAACTTCGAGATTCAGGGTCGAGTATGTTATCCATAGGAATTGGCTCTGGACCTTTTTCTTAGCTTTTCTAACGAGACTCGGGGAGATGTTGGTGAATGTATACTGCTCGTTGTTCCACCCGTACCACCGCCTACTTCTAGAATTCGCACAGGCCTCCTGGTAGTATACCTATCGCCTGAGCAGCCCAACAAGACAGTGAGAAAAGCAATAACCTGTTCTGTCAGGCATGCTGTAAGCGGAGAAGAGCTATAGTAGTTTTCCATAATCTGTAGAGACACTGCGCTTCCGAACATAAGGGAGGTTGATTCGATATTGCCGCAAAGACAATCGCTCAATCTCAGGCCCGTAAGCTTAATTAAGTTTGCCTCGTGCAGGTAATGAGAAAATCGGCTCTTGAATGCCTTCAGCAGTTGCGATGCCGACCTAGGGTTAATAGTACCAGTTCCACAGGCGATGAGTAAAGACTTTTCTGTTCCTCTTCGTAGTTCTCCGTCTGATATGGTGACTATGTTATGTCTCTGTAGAATCTCCCAACACCTGCGCACTAGCTTGTCGTATTTTGGGCTTAAATAATCAAAGTGAGGTACTTCCTACCCGCTGCTATGTTGCTGAGGTCGACTCCGAGAGATACCATTGCTTCTACAATGTAAGCAATTGTGAGTTCATCCTGCATTGGTGCGACATCAGACCAGTGATCTAAAGCACGATGCTGACTTGCCGCCTCGTCGAACTTCGGGCCCAGACTGCTTAACACATCGAAAGGATTCCGCTCGAAGAGACATGGAACTAAGTGATCGCCCTGCATTGGAGGTATTTCTCTATTCTCCGATTCTCCTTTTAGGTTAGGCCGTGATTTGTTTCCGAATTTCAGAGAAGTCATAAGTTGCTGCAGCGTCGAGTTCATGTCGAGGTTTAGAATTAGACTAAATTGATCCTCGAGCTCCTGTTTGAAATCAAGAAGGGACAGTGAATCAATGCCTAGCTCAGCCACCATAAAGGCGGGGTGAATTTCGTCGAATTGTACATCGGAGATGTCAGCAAGGATTCGACACAGCATCTCAGCCCTCGAATCTCCTTTCCGTGTTCCAGTGGAGATCACTGTGCTATTGCTCGGGGCATTTTGGGTGGCAAATCCGGGGGTGGAAGGTTCCAGATGATCGACACCCAACAGCTGTTGGATATCAGTGTACACTCAAGCAAACCAATTGTGTCAAAAGCCAAACCGAATCTGGATGCCAACTCTTCTGCCAGCTCGGCTGAGCCCAATGAGTCAAGCCCTAAGAGTTCTAGCGATGTATCATCCGGTATTTGAGACTCATCAATCATTATGTATTCAGCTACGAGCTGCCTGAGTGCCGCTTTCGCATCTTTGAGATGTTGAGGAAGCAGGTCCGCCGACTGAAGTCCAGCGGCGACGGTGCCAACTTCCCCCCGGAATCCGGGGGGTTGGTTCGCCGTCGGTTCTCTATGGTGAGGAGCTATCTTCGATATGGAATCGTCTGAGGTTGAAAAGGCTGCATCAAGCGCTTTCTCGAGTCTAACAATAGGAATTCTTGACATACGACAACCGCTAAACATAGCAACTAGTTCACCTTCCGGCGAACAGACAAAAAGTCCCCAAAGACTTGATGCTGGTCGTCTGAGAAGTCAGAACTGGCATAGACTGTCCAATCCTCTGTGCTCTCCATTTGAAGGCAGGGCAAATCACGGCACGGTCTAAACCCACCATGACCGCAACTTCACCATTCGAGATGGCGTTGTGAGTATTGGACGGATGGACGAAACAGGGGGGTTGAACCAGTTCTCTTGGGCATGGCAAGGTCTTCTCTTAGGTACATGTAGGTACTTCTTTTAACACAGCGGCTGGTGTCTTAGGTACCTAAGGTACCAGGCAGCAAGCTGCAAATCAATCTACCCCTCCATCAAGGCATGATTCAAAGAAGGGCACTACATCCCATCTTCCTCCCTCTTCCAACAGTAATCAGGCATCCTTCCTATTCACCTAAACCCGCGCCTTGAGACCTTTTAAATACCTTACTTCCTATTAGATCCCTCACAGAGCCAAGTTTATAGCACATTTCGTGTACGATGAAGCTTGTAATAGGAGGTTCATCCGGTTTTGTTGGCACCGAGTTGGTTCGCCAAGCCCTACAGAATCCAGAAATTACGTCTATCGTCGGCATTAGCCGGTGCCAAACAGTAGTCCCCGTCGGATCTGAAGACAAATCGGCGAAGCTGAAGTCAATTGTGTGCGATGACTTTTCGAGTTACCCCGATAACCTGAAGAAAGAGTTGGAAGATGCAGACGCTTGCATTTGGTATATCGAGCCTATGTATTGCCCCTTTTAATAATTGGAAAAGCTACTTATTACAGGGGACAGGACAATTGCTGTGACGCCGTCGAAGATGAAGACTACGCCGTGGAAAGAAGTGGTTAAAGTCTGTCGTGAATATACGATCACGGCTCTGAAGACTATTGCTAGCGTCTCCCGCAAGCAAGGTGGGCCGGTCCGTTTCGTCTACATCAGCGGGCATTTTGCACCACGCAACGGTGCACCTATTCCGAAGCAGTTGGCTGAATTTGGTCTGGTACAGGTTGCTTCGATGCGTGTATGTATAAGTTGTCTCCTCTCTAACGTATCATGTCCTCATACACCCAAGAATCTGACAGGTAACTTTTTCTTAAGGGCCAACTCGAAGCTCAGATCCTTGAGTACTCGGACCAATCCAACGGAGCTGTAGTCTCGTGTATTGCTAAGCCTGGCATGATCAAGGGTCCGGGAATGGAAGTGAGGGTTGTTCCTGGGCTTCCCGAGATCCAGCTGCACGAAATTGCAGCGTGCCTTTTGGATCAAGTAGTCCATGGCTTTGAGAAGGACACACTATCTAATGATGACATGGTTCGGATAGGACAGTTGCATGTAGCCAAGTAAAGATTTCAACTACCCAAGTGTTCTTATGACGCCTTTGTAAAATACTTACCTAACATAGTATTAACACATAACCTCACTACCTAGGTACCTATGTAATATATTTTGGCTGTGCTTTTTAGTAAAACTCTTCACTATTGCATAGAATGTGTCTTATCTACCTAGGTAGGTAGGTTAGATAAGAAGATATATTTATATTGTTGGTTCCTCTCAGGTGGTACCTACAACTAAGGTTTGTGTGCACCCTATAACCGAGGCACCAAAGTAGCACAACTCATAATTGTTTCCCAACAGTTCCCATCTTCGGCTTCATTCCCAATCTCTTGGTAAAATATTTTGGTAAAAAGAAACTAATTATTGCACACCAGGATCACCATGGCTAGTACCACAACCTTAGCCCAGATCTATAACTTTTTGACCGAATTTATTGAAAACTTGCATGTTCTTCCTAATGGACAACTACTCCTCACTACGATGGAGTCACCTACAGGTCATCTTTACACTTTGGACCCCAAGGCATCAGAGCCCCAAGCGAAATTAGTAACCAGTTTCGATAGCAATGTCACAGCCCTCACAGGCATAGCTCCATTACCAGATTGTGATGGTGACCTATACGCCGTCAGCGGGGGCTTGCACACCTCTTTCGCCTTTGAGAAAGGCAGCATGAGAGTTTACATAGTCTCTCTTAAGCTAGGTTCTGAGGTCGACAGTATCCCTGTGCCGGATGCGGCGACGATGAATGGCATGGCGGCGCTGCCACATTACCCAAACCTCTTGGTGAGCGCTGATTCGATCAGCGGGCGAATCTTGTCTATCGACACACGCACACACAAGGTCGGCGTCGTAATGGAAGATGCAGCCCTGGGACCAGGCGCGCACAACTCGTCATCTCTGGTTCCTCCCATAGGCATCAATGGGCTCCGAGTGCGTGGTAATTACATCTACTTCACCAATTCTAGCCAAGGCACCTTCATGCGAGTCCGTATTGATCACAGCGGAAGCCCCATCGGAGAACCCAAGTTGCTAGCACGGAGCCCAGATATTCTACAGATCTATGACGACTTCACCTTTGACGACGAGGGCAACGCTTACGTGGCCGTGCACTCGACGGAAGTCTTCAAGATTACTCCCGACGGCATGCAGACAGTCCTTGCTGGCGGCGGGTCTGACTCCCTACTCAAGGAACCGACGTCGGTCGCTCTGGCGAACGACGGCAAATCCATCTGTTTCAACCGGCGGCAATTTCAGGGCTACCCCGCGGGAAGGTGGTCAGGTTGTTCAAATTCAACTGTAGCTACATTGGGCCTTCGTAGGTACACGCTGAGCGGGCTTCAACTTCTTGGAATGTACAGGGCATCCATGTACGTGTTACTTAATGTACCAGGTATGTAAGTACATATGTACATACACGATTAGGTCCAGGTACTTAATGTCAGAGAGCACAGCCAGAGGGTGCAAAAGGAAAAGGTGCAACATTTTTAATAAAAGTCCAGTATAATAATAACCTTTCGATAAACTTAAGGCATACCTTTTCCTGTTTTTCCAATTACAAATATCACGCCATTAGCCATAACCTTTTTAAAGCGTCAAGATCGACCCTTAAAATTTTCGCGATGGGACAATTTTAATAAGGTCCTTATTAACATAGCAGGTGTCGTGAAACTTAGGTATATTGTTACGCGTCTTTGATAACTTTCGGTACAATTGGCTGTGAGTGTTGTGCCCCAATGAGTTTGACCCGTTCCTCGACCATGCACATGTCGGGCCTATCCTCTGGGTTTGGGCTCAACATTTGTATAGTTAGATGTAGCAGAGCTCTATGTAGCTCGGGATTCTCATCCTTTTTACCTTTTCGAATTCGGTAATCCCGTGACTTAATACCATCTATCGTTTCTCGCAAACTTCCCAACCAGCCCTTGGCGCTCTGACGTGCTTTCGTATATTTGTCCCGGTCGCGTTCATCTCGAAGGTCAGCCGGGCTCCAACGCTTATGGCCCGCTCCCGGAGTATCGATTGCACCTAACACGTAGAGCATTGTGACACCAAAGGCCCATATATCGGACCAGATATTGTGCTCCTAGAAATCCACAACCTCGGGTGCCATATACCAGGCCGTGCCTCCCACCGCTTGCTTCCCTATTTCACATGCCATGCCCATATCGATTAGTGTTGCTCCATGTTTGTCAGAGCACATGATATTCGAGGGCTTGATGTCATTATGCAATAGTTTGTTCTTGTTGTGCATATAGTTTAGAGCGCTGGAGATGTCTAGTAAGATCCTAAATACTTCTCCGGAGTTGAAGTTAGCGCGAAAGGATTCAGAGGCCATCCGGTCGGTAGTTCCAAGATGGCTTCCGGGGACAAGGCCAATGAATATTGCCATCATGCGGCTATCTGAGTGGATAAAGGGGACAATCTTAGGCTAGGCAAAGTTAATCTACGATTTTATGTCATTCTATAAGCTTGCAAGAGGAGGGTGAATGTAACTTACGTGAACCAAGTCCTTATGATGCCCAACCTCTCTCTCGAATCCCTGGGCTCTCTTGAAGATGGCGTCGAGATCATCAGGATCGACTCCCTCGGGCTTAAGGTTCTTCAGAACAATATGCTGCCATGATTTTCCCTCGGGTAATTGCTCAAGGTTTACAATGTAGAGGCAAGCATTTCCTGGAACGTCATCCATTTTTCTATGAATGGTCAAGATAGATTCGGTGACATCTTCGGATGTTTGAGCGTCTCGGTAGCCAATTGCCACTTTTGTATGCATCGGAATTTCGGTGACGCGATACAAGGCGCTGGAAGATAGCACTAATTCTTGCGCCCGAGATGTTAGCTGAGCACGTAGCTCTGGTTGCTTCTCAGTTGATGAAGACGGTGTCGAATTGCCGTCAGCTGATGTTACGAGCCTTACGGTAATAGAAGGCACGCATCGAAGGTCTATTAGTTCGTAATGGCGAGATGAGATTCTCCAATAACCAATGTCAAGCCATATCTTATCCCGAGGGCCAATCACAGTTGACTCATGTTGCAGGGAAGACTGCTTCCTATCATTGTCATTTAGTTAAAGTAAGTTAAAGTATCCCTTCACGACCTACCCTAGTGCGAACCATCTTAAAAAAGAAGCTATTTAAAATAATATCTTTAACTTTAAAGTTAAATATTTCTATTAAATCTATTTCGAATTATTCGAAACTTTATTTATAATAACTTTAATATAATTACTTTTTTTTATTTTAATTAAAATTATTAATATAACTTTTATACGATTATTATTATTTATAATAATTAAATTACTTTTTAATTTAATTTATAATTTTTCTTATATTTTTTAAATATTATAAATAGTAATAAATTTTTTATTAAAATTAGTTATAACCTTTTTATATTTTATTAACTTTATTTTTTTAAGCTTTATTTTTAAAAAGTTATTTTAAATTATAATTATTATTATTTTAATTATTATAACGTTAAATATTTTATTAACCTTTTTAAATAAAAAGTATATAATAACTTTAAAAAATATTAAGTTAATATTAATAAAATTTTTTATTAAAAGATTAATATTTTTTAAACTTAAAAATTTTTTTAATAAAATAAAAGTTATATTAATTATAAAATTAAGTTATAAAAGTTTAATAAAAATTTAAAAGTTAATATAATAGGTTAATTATAAAGTTAAATTATTAATAAATATATTAAAAGCTTATTATAATTTTTAAAATAAATATTAATAACTTTTTAATTTAATTTAATATTTTTAAAAATTAAATAATTTTTTTATATTATTTAATAAGTTATAATAATTTTTTTTTTTACTAAGATTATTTTTAAAGTATAAATAATAAATATAAGTAAGCTTTATATAATATTTTCTTTTTAAAAATAAAAATATACTTACGTTAATAAGTTATAAAATATAAAATAAATATATAAGTAAAAATAATAATTAAATTTTATTTAAAAAATATTTAAATATAAATTTTAAAGTTATATAATTATTATAATTATTTAATATAAATAATTATTATTAGTTAAAATTAATAAATATAATTAAAAGTATAAAAAGCTTTTTTAATTATTTAAAAGTTATTTTATTTAATATTTATTTATTAAAAAATAATGTAAATTTTTAACTATTATATTTAACGTTTTTATTATTTAAAAATTATTATTATTATATGTTAATATTTATATAAATAATAAAGAAATTTAAAATTAATTATTAACATTTATATATTTAATAATTAATGTTTAAATTTATTTATTATTATTTTTAATAATTAAATGCTTTTTATAAATATTATTTATTATTATATTATTATTTTTAATGTTTTTTATAACTTTTATTTTATTAATATTATATTAATATTTAAATAATATTATAATTAGTTAAAAGGTATTTAATTTATTAAAAAAATATTAATATTTTTAACGTTAATATTATTAATATATTTATAATTAATTTTTTTAATTAAATAATTTTTAAATTATTATATCGTATAATATAATATATATATTAATTTTTTTTAAGCTTATAAAATTAATTAAAATAAGTAAAAAATTTTAAAATAACATTTTAAAATAAATAAATTAAAAATATATAATTAAAATTATTTAAAGTAATAACTTATTTAATTAATTTTTTTTAATAATAAAATAACTTTTAATAAATCTTTAAATAGTTTTTTTATATTAATATATTAAATATTTAATATTATAAATAAAATTAATTAATAAAATATTTTTTTAATATATTATATATTAACTTATCATTAATAACGTTAATTATTATAATTATATAATATAATTAAGTTAAGAAAAAAAGCATTTTAAAAAGTTAAAAAAGTAAAAAATAAAAAGATAAGTTTATTTTTTAAATTAAATACGTATAAGTTAAGTATTTATAAATAATAAGTATAAATTTTATCGCAAACGTGTCACGTATAACGCGTGGTTTATATTAGGGTAGGTTATAAAGGGGTGCTTTAACTTAGTAAGAGAGGAATCATTAAATGGTTATAAAGAGTGATATAATCCGGCTTCTCATTATATAGAAAGACAACACAGATCCGACGGTCCCTGCTTATGACCTTCATCGTAAAATTTGACGCAGAATATTTAGATTGGTGGATCGTATGGTTGTTAAGCTGGATTGTTTGTGTCCCTTTGACATCTAGCGTTGAGTCATGAAATATAGCCGCAATCCTAGCTTGTGAGTTCAAACGTACGCATCGGAGCGACTCCAATGACTTCGAGTGGACTACGTCCTGTTGAGTAGCCGTTGAGGCCATCGTAATCGTTTATAAGTTGACTACCTAGGTTTAATCCAGCTGCATCCATGGTATGCATTAGTAGTGCAACGGTAAATCGGGTAGATCGGGTAGATCCGAATGCATATCCACAGATCTTTACCTAGATCCCTGTTAACGCCCCTACCGTATCGGGTATTCATGCACCCCGCACGAATCTCAATTGAAAGGATGAGGTGTTAGTCGACTCTCTGTCCGACTGCAGCATGTTGTAGGTAGATTCAAGTGCGCAAGCTGGAGATTGTGGTCCTAGGTATGTATGTACCTAGGTAGCCATAGTAATCATGACGTCAACGGTAAGTGCATGCAGGTTGCACAGTTTATATGGCAGGTACAGATGAGCATTGCTACTTACACCGGGGAGTACCTCATTTATGTACTGTATGCATACACACCCCACCGAGCAAACTTTCAAAAATCAATTGCGATCCGGAATATAATTTCTTCCATCTTCATCAACATTAGCATCTCCAGTCTCTCTTTACACCTTCGTTTCTACTACACCTATTTCTACGCAAATCATTCATCTTGCAATCAACAACAAGATGCCCGGGCTTAGTATATCGGGTATATTAAGCCCTCAGGCAGCCCTGGAATTCTGGGATAAATATGCGCCTAAAAATCATCCAACCATACCTTCAGACCGTTATGGTGTTGATGCCGATACCTTTATCAACCTCGTTAACCAATTCAACAGATTCGATATGCCTGTTCAGAGCCACTATGACTACATGGATGGTCTTATCGAGCTGGTCTATCAGCACGATTCACTTGATTCTCTATGCGATACTTTACGAAAGCGACAACAGGAAATGGCCGCCCAGATCTACAAAGCTGTCAAATACAATCTCAACGATATTGTTGGAAATGAGTCCAAGTTGTTCCCTGGCGAGGATAACCCAGATCAGAGATTTCGTATTTACCTCTCATTGATGGCATTCGCAAGACAACCATGTGCCGAGGCTCTCGGCAAGTACATTAACTCATTCATTAGCCCTGTCGGGCAGACACAGGAACAATCGCGTATTTCTTCAACATCCACAACAACGCCATTGTCCCTACCAGCACCCACGTTCCCGAAGTCATCATCTCTTTCGTCTCCACCCGTGATAGCCCCTGTACATTCCTCTTCTAAGGATTCCCCAGGACCTTGCCTTCAGTCAACGGAATCCTCAGCGTCTAGCTCTACTCCAACGTTGCTAGGTGATGCGCTAGTTGAACCCGGCTTCTATCACCCAACATCCGAATCATTACAGGTCACATTAGGAAATGAAGTCCAAAATCTTGGCAAGACAGTCCAAATTTACGGTTTGAGAATTAACGAAATTCTTCTCCAACATGATTCTATACAGCATCCGGACTCGGAAACACAACAAGACGATGACGATAGCTTCCAGGCTAAGAGGAAAAGAAGGGACTCAACCTCCTCGTCAGCTACAACCACCATTACTGTCGACGATTTAAATAAATCCGAGCGTGATGATGCTTTAAGAGAGCAAAGACAAATGGACCGTCTCGGTCATGAAACATCCAAGCATTTGTCATGCATCCGCAATGGTAATGATGAGAAAGATGGGACACGCCATGACCAAAATGATGAGGCAAGTGAAGGAGATGACGGAACTCAAACAGGGCAATCACACATCGTCTCTACTACACAAGATTGCGGGGGATCAACACTGTCACAGCCATTACCATCGCCAATATACTTTATGGAGTTAGGGAATGATGGACGGGATCATCGGGGCGGTATAGAATCTCAGATGGAACGAGATGTAGGGCATGGTCCATGACAAGCCACATCCACTGGGGACGGAGAGGGATAAGACTCGAGAGTTGAGTACAGAGTTGATATGCCAAAGAAGTCAAGTAATCACCAAAGAGCCCATATTGTCGAGTTGGGTCTGCGCATTTCATTTTTCACGCAGTACAATCCAATGGGTTGTAGCAGTTATTCATGATTGCAATTAACCTCGTCTATGAAGTTCGCCTGCCTACTATATGAAAGGGGAATAGAGACAGCTGACTCACCATCCATAAGCAATAAGATGGTGTCTTTTTTTCTTGGAATGTACCTCACTGCATGGCAAAGTTCCACCTTTCATTATTGCAAGGCTAGCATTGAACCTACTCATCTATCGCTATCATCCGCATCTCTCTGCCCTTTACGCATTCAAGTAAAAATGAGACTAATAATCTACATTATTTGTGTAGATTTAAAGCACGTTTAATTAGGTACACACTCAACTGTTCCTCTGGTCAAACGAGTTCCCAAGCTTTTGTACCCATTTGAAAGCACTTTCGATCTTCGAGCGATGTCTAAGGTTAAGGACATCCAGTGGAGGTACGTCACCCGTAACCCGGTTTTCTGTTTCTGGGAGCATCTCATCGATTTCGGTCCAGCGGAGATTCTGCTCGAACGCGCTGCGTTGCAGCCCGGCCGCATCCCAAAGTTCCAAATCATCGCAAGAGGCTTTTGATTTGTACAATATTTCAGTCTCTCGGACTTCGTCAATATCTAAGAACAGGTTGCGCGGCGGGATCTCCGGGAAACTCGCTATATGAAAAATCTTGAACTTAGCACCAATGCAAATGATGATGGCCATGTCCCGTTTTGCTCTACCGTCCTTTATTAGCCTATTAACGATGGTTAAAGGTCGTGTAAGGGTTGATTCTTACTTGTTTTCGGTTCCTTGAAACCATAGGACATACGCCTGCCGCAGGTATTCAATCGACGCTTGAACCTGGGCCTCTTCTGCTGCTCTTCGCCATCCTTCACTAGTATCCTCACAAGGCTGTTTGTTCCAAGTAATTGCAAACGTAATCAGGCCCCGCTCAATTATCTGCATGAATGTATTGATTGGGAGTCGTGCGATATGTTCTTTTGGCGAGGTCCAATTTCGACGCAAGGTTCCATCACTAATAATGCCCAGTCTTGCGTAAAAGGCCATTGAGTAGAGTGCGGCTACGTCACTTGATGCCGCAATTGTAGCCTGTGTAGGGAGAAACCTTTGAAACAGGTCGTAATCGATGTGGCTAACGGAAGAAGCCGCTTGCCTTATGAGTTCGTCTTCTATTACGTTCGGGTTCACAAATGGGTTTCCCCGAACGAGCTGGTCGTGGATTATTCTTTGAGCTGAGGACCCCTTAAACATGCGACATCGTTAGCAGCTCAACCTAAAGAAAGCATCCAAGTTATAGCCACGTTTATACGGGCTATAATGATCCGTATATGGGATCAACAAAAGCCAACTAAATACCTAGACTCGCTAAGAGGTTGGGATGCTTTACGGAAGTAATTAATATGGCATACCCGTACGTACCTTTAGACGAGATGGGAAACACACAACAATTTCCGGTTCCATACTTGCCGAACCGTCTGATGCACCGATAACGGGGAGCCATTGTAAAGCCTGATCGTCATGAATAGTCCGCCTGTCTTTATTGACACTATTCCGAACGTTTTCATAGGGCACTGGGTGGAATAGTCCTAGAAAACCCGCCTCGGGATGAAAACATTCAGGGTCACCCCCAGGGCGAGAAACCAACGTCAACTCTTCATCCATGAAGAAAGTGTCGGAAGCAAAATCTCGGAATGCTCGCGATACCTCGAGGCACGACTTGTTCGTCTGGTTGTCGAGATATTCTATTATGTGTTTGTAAATCTCGTTAGGAAAGACGCCACAGGAAAGAGCTGTTAACGGCTTAAGTCTGCGGTAAATGAAATGTTAGCCCTGTATGTAGTCAAAATAATGATACAGCTCACTTCTGTATTTGTGTTGCTTCAAAAAAATGAGCAAGAATTTCGAAAGCAAACTCGTTGTCATCATCCACCCAGTCGTTGTCACCAAGTAAGTGTTGAGCGGTACCGGCCGGTTGAGGTTGTTGAACTTCATGGCCATCAGCGCTTGGAGATTCCAGACCTTCATCTTTAGGACCAGGTTTCTGTTTCTCGTCTTCATAGTCCTTGAAGAGTGGAATTATTATCCGAGTGTCATACCCCGGTTGGGTAGCAAGTCCCAATCGCTTCGTGTGTTGCACTCGTGCATCGGAAACCTTCAGTAGGACAAAATGCTTAATTGACACTATAATGGCGTTGAAATGGGTTCGGCCATCAGATCTTCCCTTTTTGACCGCAGAGATGATTGCCTCATAGTAGCTCTCCTGCGATAGAATATTGCTCTGAAGAAATACAAGTGCGTTCGAGAACCAATATGAGGCACATTTAGGGGCGCTCCCCGCCTCCTTACCTTCCAGGTGAAATCCACGAAGGAATTTTGAAGTGAACTCTGTAGAATCTTGGTGTTCATCACCATCAAAGATGATTCCGTAATTCCAATCTTCGTTGCGTGTGTCCCAATCGAGATCGCCGTTACCATAACAACTTCTTTCTCTGTAGTACATCATATTGGTAGTAGACACCAGACGGACCCAATCCCGTGAACAGGAAGCTAGGCATATTATGGCAAACACGGTTTCCCGAAACATAAAGTCTGTTTCAAGAGTATCGCATGCCTCACTTAGGTCATCCTCGTGCATCATGACGAAAAGATCGTACAGATATTTGCAAGCCACGAACGCGGGCTTCTTGTTCAATGCAGATTCCCGTTTTGGGTGCACAACACTCGGTTCCATTTCCAAATAACGTGATATCGTATTCCAGGTGAGAGGTGTTTTTGGCAGGACATCGTTTGTTGGTATGTTCTCGGTATCTTCCAAGAGGGATTCCCAGTCAGGTGGAATCTTAGACAGACGAAATAATCCACAACTATATCCATTAACCAGGAATGTCTCGTTGTCGAGATCTAGCTTGTATAGCCACTCCGCGGGACAGGTATACGGTGAAGGGCTTTGATAGCTTGGTAGAGTATGGAGATTCTCGACACCGGCTGCTATAAGAGAGCGATTCTCTCTGAGGGTACTCGGTGATACAGTGAAAACATGTTTGAGCTTTTCAGAGATTTCGGAATATATTGAGCGCTGCTTGGCCAACCATTCTTTATATTTGTCGGTGTCGGAAGGTATCATTGAAACTAGGATTTGGCCTAGCCCTGAAGGGTAAGAGTCCCTGATATCACCCATTAGAGAGTAACATTTTTTAGGGTCGCGCTATGGTATCTTACCAATGGTTTTGATAGACATAGTGCTTCCGCTGCCATACATATATGTACAAACCTCCGGTACCCATAGTCAAATGATAGAGCTGCAAATGCAGCTAATTCTAGAAGTAATGTCGGCGGGGTCTGCTGTGTAGAAGATGATCTGATGGATGCCTTTACGGAGCTTTAGTGAATACGAATTGCTAATAGATACGCGGGGTATCAAGTAGCACAAACAGACAACATTGAATCTAGAAGATTTCCCGAATTCACGTGATAATAACCAGCCGCTTGCATTGCTGCCTGGCAGCCTGGACAGTTGCCTTGCTGATTTGGGAATATATGAGTGGTTCTGAAAAAAATAAAAAATAAAAAAAAGTACCTGAATAGATTCATCGCGGTCCGCTACCAAAACCACCAGTTTACAGATGCCAGTACTACATACCCTTGTATACCTAGGTACCTTATAGATCTCGCCTTCATATTCCCTACATAAACTTTTCTGAGTGTGGTACGGAAAAATGATTTAATAGGTACCTTACCTTTAAAGCAAGAATATATGTACCTTATGCTTTAAATTCTTGTTGGAATTCTTTTCTAGATAATGCTATGTGAAATGGATGATATGCAGGTAGCTACCAACCAGACAAGGACCTACCATCTATCATATACATGTGTGCTTACACATATAAGTTGCTCATCTAAAGATAACAGGAAGCAACATTGAAGAATCAGTCTACAAGATTGAATTACCTTCTACACTTACCTCTAAATACCTAGCCAAGGCTCCTGACGGCAGGAAGGGCACAAGAACTACCAAGCCTATATTATACTAACTCACAATGACAAGGTTACTTACAACATAACAACTTATAGTTGAACACTTACTACCTGTCACAGTTAATTTCTTCCATCTTCGTCATCAACCTCATCGCAACCGTCAACGTCTATAACACAGCACCTAAATCTTAACTTCTATTCACTTTACACCAAACGACAAGATGCTTAACATTAGTAGTTCAGGTTCGTTAGACCCTCAAGTAGCCAGAGAGTTCTGGAAATTGTACGCACTTACACAATACTGCGAGAGCCCTGCATACCGCTATGGCGTGGGGATCCATACATTCATCAACACCGTCAATTCATTCAACAGGATTGAATTGCCTCTACAGAACCACTGGAACTACCTAGGCGCCGTTATCAAGCTCTCTGAGGAACACAAAACTCTCGGCTCCCTCTCTGAGTCCCTGCGCCAACGTCAGCGCGAAACGGTCACCCGAATCCACGACGAGTCATCTCATCTTCCACGGTGAAGACTTATTTCCCAATAACGAGATACGCAGGGATCTAGCAGGATATTCGGTGTTAGCTGTGAGGAAAACTTCGTGTGCGGAGTCGCTTTGCAGCAACTTCACTTCGTTCACCCGCCCTCTCGGCCAAACTGTTGAACAACGACCAACTTCTCCAGAATCCACAACGTCTCGTCAAACACCTACATCGCCTGGATTATACCCTATCCCCTCTTCATCCATGGCGGAGCCTATGCACGATGCGCCTTGGTCTACTTCATTTCCCTCTTGAGCCCCGACCCTGTGATCACCAGGCTCCAGCGTTCCCAGATTATACCCCATCGCTACCGAAATATTTTTCCAGAAGGATGTAGTATTGGAACAACGTTCATCAGCTATAACCAAATTCCTAGCTATAGCCCAACAGTACCTACCTAGTTATAGTCCAACAGCATCTATCCAGTACACTTCTTCCTTCGAATTCTCGCAAGGGTTGTCGAAAGAGAAGATCTATTAACCCAGCTATATGCCCGTCGAGGATGGGCCGGGATGGGTCGGGGTACAGCCGGTGTGGAATTCTATCCAGCAACCCAGCTTAAACACCCGGCAAGACCATAACGAGCGCTGCCAGGTCAAGAGGAAGAGATAAAAGCCCATTTCAGCTACGACCGCTGCCATATGGGCTTGTTCCTCATTTCTCACCATCGATGTTTATTAATTAAATGGTAGGCATTAACTTGGGAAGAAGCCTATTCATATTTTCTTGCTGTCGCCCCCGTCTAAAGTTATAAATGTGCATAAATTTCTAAACTCCCTTTTTTAAACAATCTTCAAATGTAACGCTTCCGGAAATCGTGCTCAAGCTCTGATAATTCTTGAAAAGGTATGTTATCATCTATGAGTAGTTCTATATCCTAGAGGTCAGTAAAGAGGTACAATAAGTAGCAAATACCTAACCTTGAAGTCAAATCAAAGCTAATTCGGTACCGAGAAGCAATTTCGGATAAGATGGTCGGAAGAGATTCATCGCTAACAGGTGATAATAACCAATGCGACTTTTATTTAGGACGATAACGCGAGTTTCAGTTATCCAGGTGCTGGAGGATCCACTCGACTTCAGCATCAGTTGCTTCTAAAATATGCTCAGGGGGGTAAAGTGGTTTCCAACCCAGTTCTTCTTGGGCACGCCGAGCCGTGAATGTGCATCTGATATTCGCAGTGACGTTAGCATGTTCAGATAATGATCCGGAGGGCGTAGGTATTCCGCGAAGTAACGCACCTTCCACCCAATTGAAGAGGGACGAACTCCTTCGGGCACCCAAGCGCGGTGGCCATCTCTCCTAGGATTTGGTCATTCGCCAAAATTACTGAACTATCGCTCACAACGTTACGTTCAGCAAGAGCCGTAGCAACGGCGGCGTATATGTCATCCCACTATAGTAATACTGTCAGAAGAGTGCCTAAGATATATGTTCGTATGTAGGGCGGATACAAATAGTTTTGTCGGGTTCTGGGCGTTGGTCCGGAGACCTTAGGAAGAAGTAGTAAGAACCTGAAGATTAGGTACTTACCGCCACACTTCCAGGAGAAGCAAGATAATAGCCCTCTTTACCATAGCTGGGACTCTCGTCGGCAAGAATCTTCCGTAAAAGTTCTATGTATACTGTAGTATTGTCGATGATGTGGCACACAGGCCATTCCTAGGTATCCGATCATTGTCAGTTTCTTATATTGATTACAGGCCACGGGTATGCATCCTCACCGGGCGATCGGAATCGACACGATGTACCCGCTTCAATGCCTTAGCTGCCTGTACAATCGCTACAATTTGTCGTCGCGTCGCAACCGGTTGACCGAAGCCTTCACTCTTCCCATCTATATAAGGCATTATTAGCGATTTGGAAGCATTTCCATGTTTAAAGGGTTATCTCTCCCATTAGACCACGAAAAGCACTTATCCGCATTAATACGGGTCCGTCCATCTTACAGGGATAACTCACACACGATACAGGGCACAAAGATATAGCTCCGAACCCCGTACTCCTCCGCTTGCTCTATCACTGAGCAACTGGTTTTGAGAGCCTGTGCGACATCTTAGCTTCGCAAGACAATAAAAACAATATTGGACACGTGTTTACCTCCTGAAGTAGCTTCAAACTCGCTCGCTGTGACTTTTGTATGTCATAGAGTTGCGGATCGGTATCTAGGAGGGGACGATCCGTCGGAGCGCCAGCGTGGCTGGAGAAGAGCTTAGCTCCTGTAGTCTATCATGGAATTAGAAAATATATAAGGATAGACTAAGCGCTTTGGACGCATTCGTCCTGGGTATCCTACATGTAAAAAGTGAACCGTTCGTCCTGTCCTTTTCTTTACTTCGGCAAGGGCCTCGATGAAGAACGACGGCGGGCCAAGAGATATCGCATCGATCAGGTAATATACCACCGTAATCTCATTCTCAATAATGGAGGTCCACACTTCTGACTCATCTTTAAGGTTGAATGAGAGCGGCTGAGCACCGTACTGTTGGACACCTTCGGCTTGCTCCGATGACCTTACCGAGGCGAATAACTTCCCATACGGAGGCAGATTCGCGGCACCCATCCGAACAAGGAGAGTGCCACCAAGGTACCCAGAGCCACCGGTGATCAAGACGTTGTGCGACATGATGAAAATATTATGGACAACTTTGAAGTTGCCGATTCTGTACGTACTTCTCGAAAGGTAGGCAGGTTTTAGACTTTATCCCACCTACGACTATGTAGGTAGAATAACAACGTGACCGGGCTGCCTTTAATACTCAGCGTCGATGGTGTGGGAGTCGGAGAAGCGGCAGGTCTTTCGTAGTCAACGAACTATTCGGTGTTTTTGGGAAAGATTCTATCCGGCCATTATGCTGTACACATGTTTACGATGATATGGCATAGATAAGAACACATCTAATGCGTCATAGTAGATTTATAAGTGCTTCCAGCTTACCTAGTAGCCCCAGGTATTTACAACAATTAAGTAAAGCTGACAAATCATAATGATTAGATAAGCTATTGGTGGACGATCGCTCTTCTTTTCCGATAACGTACTCCTCGAGGGTATCCATAGATGTGAATAGAAGCCGAGACCCGCAAGATAATCCTACAATCGACGGGAATTACTATGGAAATATCATTACTGAACCATGTAGGTAAGGTATCTACCTAAACCAACAAGTTGTGAATGTTCCCAGCCGCTCCACCTGGTGCCTAACATACCCTAGCAGCCTAGGTAATTATATGAAAGGATTAATCACGCACATAACGAGAGCTGAATCATGGTCGAGGCATTTCGGTTTCATATTCAATCGCCGACAGCCTAAGAGCAGGGTATCAGTATGTACACGGAACCACCTTGTGATTTCATTCCCCAAATTCATTTTCTTCTGTCTTCTCCCCTTTCTTCGTTTCTCGTAGCTGAGCTTCATCTTCCAATAATGTAGTGAATGGATTAGGTGCTCGACAGAGTATTACTACTGTCCAAGCTGAACCAATCACGCAGTTTACCAGCTCCAGGTTGTCATGTATCATTGCATATACATAATCCAGTTAGACAGTACCTTACGTATGTGTTCGGGCTGAACCAGTAAAATCCCAAACTATATCCCCCCCGTAAAGCCAACTCGCCCCATTGCGAGTCCGTTATCCATCCAATTCTGCCAATTGAATCCTTCGTCCACATCCATATCGACGTCCTGGTCGCCGGTAGCTGGCGCCGTCGCGGTAGGATGGCTTGAGGGACCATTACTCCAGCCGTCAGGCCAGAGCCACGGCGGCGGGTTATCCTCGACGAAAGTCTGTGAAGAAGCGCCTGTCGTTGGCGTATATGCGTTATTGCTCGTCGTCCCGAACGTGTCCATAGGAACTGTTTGATCAGGACGTGGCCCTCCCGGTGGCTGAGCTCCTCCTTCGGTCAAGTAGGCGTGATCGTTGGGGAAGGCAACCGAGAAAAGATCTTGAGAGTCGAGATACGGCTGCGACATCAAGTGATCGACGTACTGTAGCTCCGTCTGGGGTATTTCGACTTCTCCTGGCTGCTGCTGAGGTGCATCCTTTTTCGTTGGTTGGCTGTCGCCCGTGACACTTGAGATATGGTAAGTAGGTTTCTCAGGGCCTTTGACCCCAACTAGCTTGCGCCACTGGTCTTGAGCGAGTACGCTTCGCACCGAGCTGGAGAGGTGTTTGAAGCTATCAGGTTGTGCCTTCTTTTGCTCATCTATGTCAAGTTGTCGCGCCGCCTCAGGGTCGGCTCTCAGCCGCTGGATTTCTTCGTCCCTATGGCGCCTCGCCTGACCCATAAGCTTACGGAGCGGAACCCAAACCCCAGGCTTGGCACGCTCGGCGGCATCGGGGGTTTGGAAAGTCGCGTTCAGCACAATCCAGGCACGTTCGAGTGACGCCGTCCAAGGCAGGCGGCATGTCTCAAGCAAGAGGTAAGCTACGGCGTGCCACTGCGCGTACGTCTGGAAGAGCCACCGCCACTGCCGACACCTCGGTTCCGAATTTAAGACCTTCGTATATTCCACTACCTCGAGGGATGCCATGAACAGACGGTGTCGAATATCCCCGTTAAGCTCCTGGCCTGTCGAATGGAGTAGCATTGGCTGGTAAATAATTAAACTCATCTTGGCCATGATAAGCCGTGCGATCATGGCAGCGACCCAATGCAATACATCGGTATCCTTATCCCCGCATGACTTCAGATACTTCTTCTCGATGCGTTCATAGCATGCTAGAAGCATCTCGTCGCGCTCTGCTTCCGTACTCCGGGAACGGCACGGAGCCATCCCATTCGTTGCGAAATGTATCTTCCTCGATAGCGCGCATATTTCATAACGTATAAGACAGAATGTCATATCCGTGGGCCCTATTTTCTCTTCGGGAAACTCCGTCATCTCAGGACTAATGTCAGTATCGTTAATATTCAGTGGGAACTGCGTGTCAAATGTCCGTTCCGCGATTGTCAACTCTGTGCCCTGGTCTTCTGCCGACCTGAGGTCAAGAATGCAGATTGCCCACCACAGTCGACGGCGGATTTCAACGTCGAAGGGGCTCAAATCGTCGAACTTGGTTCCTTCTCGGTGTATACCGAGCGATTGCGAGATGCGAATCGCGAGGCCGGTGAGTGTCCAAGCGAATCTTGTATCGTCATACCTCCGGACGAGAACGAGAAAGAGGGTGAAAGCCTGCAAGACAACCAGTTCCGATGTGACCAGAAAATTAGCTTTTGCGAGAGCCTGCTCTGTTGCGAAACGGTATTTGTTGATAAGCTGCCCTTTCTCAGCACCAAAATTTATCTTGACCTAAGTGAGTAATAGTTAGTATATGTTCCCAGTCAGTTACTTCGTTAAACTCGCACCTCGTCCTCTTCCATAGACGTGATGGAAGCATAATAGATAGCAAACATGAGGGCTTCCATCCCCGGAGATATTTCGTTCATATTGCTTCTTAGTTCGCGGATGATCTTGCTCATAGATGGTACGTGTAATATTTTAACCAGCGGGTCGACATTCTCCTGGTAGACTTGCCAGATAAATGGTATCTGGGATGGTAAGGGATGCAATTTGCGGAGATCGACATCTGAAGAGCTGTATCCAAGCACAAAGCCATGGTGATCGATCTGGTCTGGATACGGATTCAAAGTACCAGGGCTGCTACCGTCGTCTGAACCTTCGGAATCCTCGTCACTAAGCATCTCCGTCTCGCTTCGAAGTCTATTGATCTGTCCCGCATCTCAACGATTCTATCCGCCCGAATCTTGGAAAATATAGGCCAACATACCTCATCATTGATTTTAGACCAGAAAGCGCTGCTGACGTACCGCGTTTTCCCCTTCTCGTTCAGCACCAGCCTTCCAAAAGATTTGTTTACTTCCCCGGCTGGGCTTTTCAGCGCGGGGCCACCGGAGTCCCCGGGTTGCGAACGGCTGGGTTTCGAGGAGTCGGCAGGCGGGTAACCGCCAGGGAGATTCTCGCTGTATATAAAACCGCTCTGCCTTCGCCGTTCTTTCTCTTGAATGTTGTCCACCGTCGTCTCGGGCGAGCCGCCGCCGCTAAGAGAAGGATGCCTCGCTGTCTCGATTTCGATCTGCCCACTCAGGTCCTCGACTATGCTCTCCAACTTCCGCAGGCGCTTCATCAACTCGATCTCGCGTTCGCTCGTCTGCTTCGGCGGGGCGTTGGGATCTTTCACGCGCGGCCTTCGTGGGGCGCGACCTGGCGCAGGAAATACGCATTGGATCTGGGCTTTGCGACAATTGCCGCATGGCATAAACTTATCACACCTAACCTTTCGGCGACGACATGTTACGCAGCTGCGCGGATTTAGCGCCGACGAGGGTGTAGTAGACGGATCGAGGGTAATGGGCCCCGAGGGCGTGAAAGTGGGATTGGAAGCGCCGACGATAGAAGCGGCCTGGGCGGCGTTCGACAGCTGCGTAGGGTCTTGTGGCGTTGATGCGGCGGCAGGCGAACTGATTGAGTTGTCGTTCGGAGACGAGCGGGATGATGATTCCATAGGAGTCGAATTGGAGTGGACAGCTGGAGCAGAAGATGCGCTAGACATTATGCGGGCAATCCGCAGGCAACGCTTGGACTCGAACCAATTCGCATAGGGCTAAGAAGATTTCGAGATCTTGTCTCACTTATCGAATGGGAAGTTCCAAACTTCGACTTCTCTAGCAACTTCTCGTGAATTACTTGAGGTTTAGGAGATTTAGGGGTAGATAGAGCCGAATATCATAAGAGGAGGGGGGGAGATATAACGAAGCTTATGAAAGCATAATTCGAAAATGATTACGCGGGTTAGCTAGGCTGCTAGGCTGTTAGGCTGGCTGGAAATCCTACAAGAACAGGGCTGAGTTTAGGACGGCTCGATTCTTCTCTCTCTAGTAGGTATCTCTCTCTCTTACACACATAGTGTTGACTCACCCGGGAATGAATGTGGACCCTCCTTTGTTCGATGAACCTAGCTAGGATCGTAACCATGTATGGTATATACCTAGGTATGTAATCTTCTTCAGGGATTCGCTCTCATGAAAACTATACCTCCTCGTTAGATAGGTAGGTATCTTCTTCTTCAACTTGCAATCTATCTAAAAATGGCTAGCTGGTCAGGTCCTTCTAGTACCACACAAGGTAATGAAAAGGAAAAGAAGAATTGAGGGAAAAAAGAAATAAATAAATAAAAACATTATTTCTGGGGTTTGAGGCTACAAGAGACGGGAACAGAGTGGAAAAAGTGGCTTGGCTAGACGCGGGGCATTAGTGAGATTGAACCCCCCCCCCCCCCTTTGACCTTTTGTTTTTCTTCCTCGTCTTTCCTTCCACCGCTTTAAATCCGTAGCTCGGACACGGAAACAACGGGATTCGGCTTATACGCTAATCTGCATCTTATATGGTACAAGTAAAAGTTAACCAAAAGCGCCTACATTTCAAGTAATTGCTATCCGTCCTCGAGTATCCCCGAGTTTCGTTCGGGTTACAAGCCACCACCACTACTGCATCACAACATACATGTATGAGACCCTGGGAATTGAGCATATTTTATGACGAAAAAACCGGCACCTCATCGGTAGTCACTGTCAACTTCAGGTTAGTCCCAGATGCTAGTCATATCTATAGAGCATCTAGAAAAGGCTTGTTTCCGGGCGATTTGAGGCCAATGGCCGCTGATATCACATTTTGCGTTTACTCCGAATGCATCGAGTTCCCCTTTGCTCGTAGAACCACACCCTTTGATCTTTTGAATTACATACACCTAAGGTATATAATAGACCACTAGAACAGTGGGATAGATCGATGGGGTAGATCAGATAAGATAAATAAATTTATATTGCTCTGCGCTTAATTTCCAATCTCACCTAACCTACGAGGACAGACAAAACTTGTCAAGTTCCCCCTCGTCTACAGAAATAAGTGTCTTGAATCGTGTAAGTCAGCATGCAGTCGACTCTACCCAAGACGATGCGAGCGGTCGTCTGCACCGCAACCGGACCTATCTCTGTTATGACCATTCAGGACGTACCGCTGCCGAGACCGCAACCAGGCCAGGTGCTGATCAAGATCTTGGGTTTTGGCATAAATCGAGCGGGTCTGTCTCCCACATCCGACCCATCCGCGTATTGATGCGGCGTATGGCTGCGGCGTAAGCAGCCGCTACTAACCATGAAGCAGAAATGTTCACGCGCCAGGGTCACTCTCCAGGCGTCCAATTTCCGCGCATCATCGGCATCGAATGCATCGGCGCTATTGCGGCATATCCATCCGTAGCTGTAGCGCCTAAATCTGCCAGGCATCCTATTGGAACCCGTATTGCCACCTGCATGGGCGGTCTCGGCAGACAGACTCCGGGGTCCTATGCCGAGTACACGTGCGTATCGGAGGGTAATATTCGACCCATTCCGGCTACCTCTCTCTCGATTGGCACCCTAGCTGCTTTGCCGGAAATGCTTCAAACAACATGGGGCTCACTGGTTACTGGTCTAGACCTAAGACCGGGAGAAAGCCTGCTCATACGGGGAGCCACAAGCTCGATCGGTCTATGTGCTCTGCAGCTGGCTCGCAAGCTCGGCGCGGCCCGCATCGGGGCAACATCCCGGAAAGCAGAACGCGACACAATGCTACGCGACAACGGAGCCGACGAAATATATATCGATAGCGGCAAAATTGCAGAAGATGTAGCGCAAAGCACCAAAGGTGGCTTCAACAAGGTTCTTGAGCTCGTTGGTACAACCACTCTTCTGGACTCTCTAAAGTGTTCGGTACCAAAGGGGGTTGTCTGTATGACGGGCATCCAAGGCGGGTCTTGGGAGATGGAGAAGTTCACTCCAATGAGTGACCTACCAAATCGTGTACGACTGTGCGCATACGGAGGCGGACCAGAAGATTTCATGGCCCTCCCGTGGGAAGAGTTAATCCGCGATATCGAAGACGGCAAGATAAAAATTCCTGTAAGAGAATTCAAGCTCGAAGACATACACACTATTCATGAGATACTTGAATCAGGAGGTGGCGGCGCAAAAATGGTCGTCGTTGTTGCCGACTCATGATGGTTATGGATTTCATTAACCTACCTAGGTACTTACCTCAGAAAAGCAGGTTCTCAGATATGAAGGTTCAGAAGGCGTCAATATATCGTGAATTGTTCCTATTTTGTTACCTTTTCCCAGCATATTTCTTATCTTGTCCTCGGCGTAGCTGGAAATAGTGGTGTGTCCGTGACGTCATCAAACCTATACGATATTAAGGCTACAAACACGCCATATAACCTGACTTGCACGCGTATTTCATCAAAATTATATTCTCACTACTCTCCAATTTCCTCGCTGCTTTCAAATACAAAGTTTTAATTGAAGCATCTATTCGATTTTTTGCGTAACTACCTCATATCACGAATATCCTATATCAATAAGATGTCTAGCACATCATCGAACAACCCAAAGTCCATGCGAGCCTGGATTTACACCTCGACGCATGGTGGGCTTGATAAAAATATCAAACTCGTCGACGACGCTTCGCCGCCATTCCTCCAGGAGCTCCCAAAGGACGGCATCCTTGTAAAAGTTCAATGCATCTCTCTAAACCCGGCAGACCACAAGTTTCCCGAGCTAGGAATCGTGGCACGCGCCATTGTTTCTACTCCCGCATCACCAGGCTTGGACTTCTCGGGAGTCGTTGCACGAACAGGCGACGCCGTTAATGGCTTCCATGCTGGTGACAAGGTCTATGGGAGGGTTGGGCTAAACAGATACGGCACGCTCGGCGAGTACGTGTGCGTGCAAGCGAACGACTGCGCTATCCTTCCAGAGGGCGTTTCGCTCGAGGACGCAAGCTGCATTGGTACAGCGGGCCAAACGGCATACCAATGTATCGTTCCGAACGTCAAAGAAGGGGACAAAATTTTTATTAACGGTGGCAGCGGTGGGACGGGGACGTTCGGCATTCAGATTGCGAAGGCAGTTGGCTGTCATGTCACGACGAGCTGCTCCGGGAGCAACGCGGAGCTATGTCGTAGCTTAGGAGCTGACGAGATCATTGATTACACAAAAGAGAATGTCAGCGAGGTCCTCAAGACCAAGGGCCAGGTGTATCAACTAGTGGTTGACAACGTCGGCGGTTCACCATCGGATCTTTACAAGGCAGCCGACCACTTTCTGCTACCGGAGGGCAAATTTGTGCAGATTGGCGGCGAGATAACTCTTAGTGATATAAGGACTACCGCGTGTAGGCAGTTCCTGCCATCCTTCCTAGGAGGCGGCAAAAGGAAATGGGAGTACCTTGTTATTAAGAATAGCCATGATCACCTTGAGCAGATTGGGAAATGGGTAAAGGAAGGTAAGGTCAAGGTTGTGATTGATGAGGTGTTCCAGTATGAGGATGTCCCGAAAGCAATCGAGAAGCTCAAAAAGAAGCACTTGAAAGGGAAGATTGTGATAAGGGGTTGTACGTAAGCCTTGAATGTGTAGATCGCTGGATTCAGAAGTGTTGGGGTAACAATATAGCTTCCAGTACCTAGCAACGAGAGATACCTATATTAGGTACTTGAAATGACTGGCACGTTATGTAAACATCAAGGATCAATAACGGGGATAGTATGTTATGCAAGTTTATGCGTCTAAAAAAATAGGTCGATACCAAACCTAGAACTACTTGAGAACAAGGGAAATATAATAGCGACATTTAAGAGAGGGTTGGAAGTTGCTATTAGGTATTGAACACCGTATCCAGATCTAAGCTCAACCATGGCATAGCCAAGTACACAATGTACCTTTTAAGGGTGAAGATATTACAAGTCGGACGTGTCATGTTGACGATATTACTTCTATACTAAGCGACAGTTTACCCAGCAGTGCTCTGCTCACGTTTTACCCGAGAACACTTTGTGAACCGTTGCCGCTGGTAGATCTACATATACGAACCCGTGCCTCGTCCGTCTAAGAATCTATCGCCGAGAACTTCTTTCTGGTATGTCTCGTGGCTGCCTTACGCTCGCAATCGCTTGCTATGCTGATGCTTCCTTGATCACAAAAACGTCTCTTGTTGCTCATCTCCTCCTAGCTAACAAATGGACCGAAGCTCCAAAGGAGGACAAATCTCCATTTGGACTTCGTTGTATACCTCTAAACACCTGTCCTAAACTGGTTTTGGAGCTCTCATATTAAATAGACCTAAACGCAATCTCTTCGAACGCCTAGCATAATGCATCATTATTCTCCAAATAGAAACGCGTCATTTTCAAACGTTCCATCGTCACTCCCCGTAGGCTAAATTGTGGAAAGAGACGTTTAACACATTCATCGTCTGGACGCAGCCTCCCGATCAACAGCTGCTGGGCTTCTTGCACCCCTATCGACAACACTTGTCATTGCCAAGCCAACAGGTGTCATGGTTGCACCAGGAGCCGGTGTAGTGCTCCTAGTAGATGGGGCAGAACGGTTATGCGCCATGTGCGCTTTGACTAAGTGACCAGCAGCAAGAGCACTACAGAGGGAAAGCTCTCCGGCAAGAACCGCCGCACCGATTATGCGAGCAAGCCGGCGTGCATTATCTCCGGGATTCGTCGGATGAGAGCCCCTAACACCGAGCATCTCAAGCATAGCTGCCTGAGGTTCCAAGATAGTACCGCCGCCAAGAGTACCAACTTCAATCGATGGCATAGATACTGATATCTGGAGGGACCCACGTAGACTATTGACAAGTTAGCACAAGAAGCAAAGGGGATTGGTACCATAGGCTTACTTCTTCATGATGGTGATACAATTAGCACTCTCGACTACCTGTGCCGGGTCCTGACCCGTAGCGATGAAGATAGCCGCGACAATATTGGCTGCATGAGCGTTGAAACCTCCAACAGAGGCGGCCATGGCAGATCCAATGAAGTTCTTAGACGTGTTGAGCTCGACAAGGCTGTCGACGTCACTCTTGAGCACAGCCTTAACTACGTCGCCTGGGATGATAGCTTCGGCCACTATACCCTTGCCTCGGCCGTCGATCCAGTTGATAGCGGCAGCTTTCTTGTCGATACAATAGTTACCCGATACTGATACGATGGACATATCTTCGAAACCGCCCTCGGTAGCCATAACATTCAGGGCGTGCTCGACGCCCTTCGAGATCATGTTCATTCCCATGGCATCGCCGGTAGTCGTCTTGAATCGAATATAAAGGTTAGTTCCCGCAAGAGCTGTCTTCATCGTCTGTAACCGAGCAAATCTCGAAGTCGAGTTGAACGCCTTCTTCATGAGAGATTGACCAGCCTCCGAATCGAGCCAGAGCTTCGCGGCGCCCGCGCGCTCAAGGGTCTCGAATTGTACGCAAGGTCCTCGCGTCATCCCGTCGGCGGTCAACACTGTGACAGCACCGCCACCAGAATTAATAGCCTTGCAACCACGGCTTGTGCTGGCAATAAGAACACCTTCCGTAGTCGCCATGGGGATAAAGTAGGTCTGACCATCGATGACGAGCGGTCCAGCTACACCCACAGGAATGGGCATATAACCGATGACGTTCTCACAGCAAGCTCCAAGAACGCGTTCCCAATCGTAGTTCTCGTATGGGAGCTTGGATTGCTCAAGAAATCCGGTGAGGTCCGCGGTCGCTTCGGTCCTTGAGACGACACTTCGACGAACCTTAACAGCTCGTGTACAGTCTTTGAGGTTCTTTTCAAGGGAGTAACCGGGGATTCTTCCTTTAAGGGATAGGGAAATAACCTCCTCATCTGTCATTTCGTGTATTCGCTTCGCAGCCAGCATCTTTTCTAGTTCCCTCTGACTCCTCAGCACTGCCGGTGACCTCGGCGGGTTAAGAGCGGGAGGAGCCTGGCTACTAGTCTCGTCATCCGTATAGGCTGGGGTGATTGGCCTGTCGGGCACCATCTGCTCCGGTTGCTTTGGTTGGATCTCTCCGAGGGGTAGGGTTGCGGATTGCGTATCGTTGAACGATTCAGCATCCGCGAGTTCCTTCGGGTGGATGGGCTGAGTTGGAAGATTTGGATCCCTGATGCCCCATCTAGCTACATTGAACAAATAACCATTGAGCGCGACGCTCATGGCCAGAGCGACCACTATCCATTTGGAGAGAATCGGATCCTCTAAACTGGTAAGAAGGCTTCCAACCATGCGTCCTCCGACGCCGTAGCCATGTAGTTGCGCATAACTACCACCCTTGCCTTGTTGTCCATCGGCAGAGCCTGAAGGGGCTTCGGCATAATGGATCGAGGGATATTCCAGCTCGTATTTAATAGGAGTTAGGATAGTAACAACAGTCGGTGTCGAATGACTTTTGGCGTTGAAGAGGATCTCGTCAAGCCCGTTGGATGCGACTTTAAAGGGGTCCAGTGGGGGTGAGCTTACTACCCCTCCTAAGCCTCCAGACCACGAGATGTTAGAGATTTCAGAGGTCCTAAAGGGAATCGTGCAGAGATTGGCGACGTTGATGGCGACGAATCCCATAACCATCCAAAATTTGAATTTGGGAACGCTACTACTCTTGAGATCCTTGCCGAAAAGCGGCTCGTCAGAGGGGCCCTTGCCATCTTGTCCAGGCCACTCATTACTCTTGGCGACGTTTTCCGCAACGCGACGGCTGACACCGTCGTCCTCCAGGGCTTTCCGCATCTCGACGTGTCGCTTAATGCGGTTTACCTCGAGCTTGATGCACAGAATAGCAGTATAAAAGGTGAAGAGCAGGATACAGTCAAAGAAGAGGATCCAGGCAGCTAGGAAGCAGAACTGCTGTAGACCGCCTTGCACGCCAGATGCAGCTCCAGCAACCAATATCAAAATCTCAATGACATAGTCCCGCACAATCTCATAGCCCTTGTCCCTGATCGCGCGCTGCACGGCGTAGTGGATAATGCCATCTGAAGGATTCAAGAACTTCTTGGCGGACTTCTCGTCTCTGGCTTGCTTCTCTTCGGGCCTACGGTGCTCTACCGCATGAGACAGAACGGCCCGCGTCAGCGCAATATTTTTCTCAAAGCCAATAGTCACAACGAGGAACGGTAATCCTTCTGACAGGAGCACCATGCTGACAGGCACGCCAAGCTTTGTTGTGACGTTGAGACCAAACAGAAAAGCAAAGGTGGACGAGAACAGCACGCTAATTGCTAACCACACGTTTGAACCCATTTTCCTCATCGAGAGGAAGAGCGACACAAAGGTCAAATGCATGGACAAGTACCCGAGTACCATGATGATAATATCAAGTGTTTCGGCATTCTTGATTAGGTCGAGGAACTCGATCCAAGCATTGTGAACCCATCGTATAACACTGCTTCTGGTATATCCCTTAGCAACCTTCATGATCCACATCTTCTGTTCCTTGCCAAATTCGGTCTCGCGTGACTCCTGCCCGGGCACATCATTGGGGATTTCCTGTGCTGCAGCGAGGAATTCTGGTGCTTCGCTATATTTGACAGCGAACGCTAGAGCGCTGTCCTGCGAATAGGCAGTCAAGGGATTCGGGGTCGACGGTAGGTGAGTGATGCTCAAGTTCTTAGGCAAAGGAACAATGTGAGGTAACGGCGCAGTCTGTGGTGCATCTTCGGAAGACTCTGGGAAGACTAGGGTCACTAGAGCCAGGTGTTCGGCATCCTTTGGTATCGGAGAATCAGAATCAAAGCTCTGCCACTTCCATGAAGTCTCAGGGCCAGTCCGCAAGCTCCTGCTACCTTCAATCAAGGAAGACCAGTCGGCATTTCTGGTGCTCCTCGTTACATCTATGAGACTCTCTTTAACGATGCCGACATATGTGGTGCTCGCGAGCAGGGCGACGATGACAATCGTATGAATTGGGTGTAGACAGGCGATCTTAGAGACAAATTGGAGGATTGGCGTGACTCTCTTGTTCATCTTAGATGGTGGGGCGGGAGTTTCGTTTGGTTGCTCACCGCGAAAGCGGGAGGGGAGGAATGAAGAGGCAATCATTTTAGTACTACCGCGAAGGCATTGGTAATGGTCAATTAAGTAGCTATAATCGCGTTTATGTCAGCTAACGTACAGATGGATTAGCTTGGCTCTTAACGGCGGGTGTTTTGCAAAGTCGAGCTAATTATGATAGCCTTGCGCAAGGGGAGAATATAACTAACACAACAGAGATTCGTCTTTGTGCCTGTTGTGGCTTGACGATGATAATAATGTCTTGGTATTTATCTACGACTAAGTGAACTATTGTCGACGCCGTAAAGCGGCAGGTAGGGAGTAGTTTAGAAAACGCCTTGGGCGAGGTCGGCGTCAATTGAATGAGGAATCTGAGACCTTCTGACGGTTTTGTGTTCCCTTGGGTGCGGGAACTCTTGCCGCGTTTTCTTGAAGCCGAATAGGACTGTGAGACTGCTAGGCTGCGAGATCTAGGGACCTGGACAGAACCACGACAAAGGATTGTCCAACAGAAGAAACGTGAATGTTGGAAGAAGAATTGGTGGTAGATCAAAGGGGGGGTGGGGATTTATTAATATTACTATCGGTGAAGAGAAATTTCAAGGTAAGGTTTTGCTTAGGTACGGCTGGTCCCTACTCTAATCTTCAACTACACCTCAAATGGGCTGTCGCAATCTCAAAAATTAGGGGACCCACTACACCGCCGGTCTGGTATCGATTAGCAAACGCTACAGGAGGTAATAACCAAAAGGGGACATCCATCGCTCAAAGTGGACCTTCCACACTTTTTTGTATTCCTGCCACTTACGTTCCCGAGTGTAAGTGTTCCCGAGTTTTCAACATTGATCTTAGTCACCCAACCATCAATGATTACGGTACATGTGGGTATGTATGCTGCTTTCTGATCGTGATAGTACCAAGTACAACAATACGTCGTCTAAACTGCTTCTAATGATACCTATATATCCCCAAGGAGCTCAATTCCATTACCACGTTTAGCCTCTCGATGATGTAAAACATCCATAAGACTATACCCGTTGCGCACCATAAGAGAAATAGAAACATTCATGTGTACCAAATAATTACCTAATATCTCCTCTATATCATACGAGGTACCGATCTTCCTACAGTTGGGTATAGATACATACGTAAACGCCATGTCTAGTAGTTATTTTCGCAGTTCCCTCCGACGAAGACGCCAACGATAACAATATACAATTCCATAGGCTTTGGAATCTCCAAAAAAGCCTTGGCTAACAACTGTTCTACATCCAACCTGCCAGCTTGGTCAGCGGGGCGCCCCCGTAATCTGGGTGTAAGTGGAGAGTGTGGAAAGGATAGAAAAGGATAGAGGCGAATAGCCGCCCCCCACGCTTCTTTTGATGGGATCCCCGTTGATGCACTGCTACGGTGATTATGTCTGTATTCCTGAGCCTACTTGATAAGTGCGTTTAGCGTGAGCAACGAAGCTTAGGTACCTTCTATGACCTGGGACGGTAAGCTAGTATTCCTTCTACGCTAGTAGGGGGACCATGAAAGAGACCAAGGTTACCCAGGCAGCTCAGGTTTCTAAACCACTCAAATTCAAGCAGTGACATTTCCGTGCTTTGTTGCCAGCCTCTAAACTTAGCGTCCATTGCGTTTATTTTCTTTTTTTTCCTTTTCAAATGGGGCTTGCAGTTATACTCCGCACTCCGTACCAGTCCGTTACCGGACCCGTACGACGGAAGACAGCATCGTACACATCATACTTTGGTAGATAAAATCCGGCTCTGATATGGCCCTTACACTCCCTAACTAGAGGTAATCTTCCGCGAGCTCTCAGATGTCGAGTAGATTATCCTCGATGAAATTTTATCTCGGCTAGTTACTGGGCCGTCATCAGTCGGCGCACCTCAGGTCCATTTATACTGACAATTTTGGCTCCAGACGCCTCGATGCTCTTCTTACATTCTGGCCAGGCTGTGGTGTTGACGGCCTTCGTGCATTCCTCCACCAGGTATGTCTTGAAGCCTTCCTTGGCGGCATCAATCGCGGCGTTCTTGACGCAGTAATCCGCCGCCAAACCCACCACGTACACATCGGTCACACGCTTCTCTCTTAGAGCCTTCACAAGGCCACTATCGCAGACACGCGGAGTCGTGAAGGGGTCGTAGAACGGGCTATACATCTCGACGCGCGGATCCGTCCCCTTTTCGAGGATCATGTCGAGTTGACTGGCGTGTAGCTCAGGTATGAGCTCGGCCCCCGGAGTGCCTTGTACGCAGTGGATTGGCCATAGTCGCGACTCGTAGGTCTCAGATTCGTTATATGGGTTCACGATGGTGGCAAAATCCGTAAATGGAACTTTGCCTTGGTGATTTGCTGCAAATGAGACATGGTTGCGTGGGTGCCAATCCTTGGTTGCAATCTTGGTTACAAAAGGCGAAGCCAAAAGTTTGTTGATCAATGGTGTGATATCGCGGCCGCCATCCACTGCGAGTGAACCGTTCTAGGCAATGTTAACGCCCTCTATGACATTATCGACAAGCCGCAGTATAAGACTTACTGGGGGGCAGAAGTCTTCCTGGAGGTCTACTACTATTAATGCTGGTCTGAAGTCCGGCATGCTGGACATGGATTCTGTTCACAGCAAGTTACAATTTAATCGACTCTGGATTAATTAAATCCTGTCAAGGTCTTGAGACGAGAGTTGAGGTCAATGGATTGCAAACAGCCTACCGAAGCGTTTAATCCATGACATATGTAGGGAGTGTATAACATCCGATTAGATAGGTGCCTAGGTACATGTATCCATGGATGTCCTTAACTTTCCTGGGCCTCTAGTGTATTAGGTACATGCATGTACCTACATGTAGACAAATTGGAGATTGCGGGGAATTAAGTAAAGGTACACTACCTCATGTACCTACCTACCTCTACAAGTACGTTCAAGGGCTTTTAGTTGTGCAGTTGTTGAATGTCTCAAAATTGCCATCTACATGTATGTAGCATCAATTGGAACGTCGACCCTTCTATCTGACCGATCTAAATAAATCAAATGATTAAGAGCGTCCCAGCACGGAATTATCTCGTTGATTGAAACTTGACAATCATATCTCCTGGAGTTTGCGCCGACCAAACAATTACTCATTCTTTTTCGAAGGTAAGGTGTATTTCAGCCCCTTTGTAACGCTCCCAAGCCATAGCTTGATGTGGTCATAGACTGTATTCTTGCGTCCATACCACTATCATATAGAGTTAGCAGATCCTCGACCCATCGATGAACATGATCGTTGGAATGACTCTGAGAGACTCAAAGAGGTAAAAACACGATACGGCCGAATGGTTTGAGGCGAAGGACTAGTGGGCAAATCCATGAGCGGCAGAGAATACTCACTGGTGATTTCCCCGTAATCCTCGGCAATCTGCTTTGTGAGGTTACAAAATAGGTCGAGCTATGCTCTACAACCGGTCTTGACGAAGAGATATCTTGTTGGGGATGTACAGGAACGACTGATGTGGCCCCAATTTTCTTCATGTGCTTCCAGACCTTGATGAGTAGCTTAGTACTGGCGTCCGCTCCTAATGTCCAGGAGCTGGTGGTATATCCGATGATGGCCCCAGCGTTTGGCACGCCAGTAAGCATAGTACCTCGCCAACTGTAACAAGTTCCCACATTAACAGGTAGGCCGTCAACGATGGGGGTTATGCCCCCTAGTAGATGGAGATCTGTAAGTTCCCAAAGTTAGTATCCCGACGAAGAGGTTGGTCAGGTATTAATCATAATTATTCAAAGGCTTCCATGGAAATTCCCAATCCGATCTGGCATGGAATTAGTTTACTCACAAAGACCGGTAGCGGTCACGATGATATCCGCCTCCAGCTTCACACCGGACTTTGTCACGATGCCGTTTGCTGTAACTTTTTCGATGTGGTCGGTGACGACGTCACAATTGTCCTGATGTAAGGCCTTGAAGAAATCGCCGTCCGGACACATGCATAGCCGCTGGTCGAATGGCATATACCTGGGGTTGAAATGAACGTTCATATCAATCTTATCTGGAAGCTGCTTCTTCATTTCATGCATAATATGCTTCCTTGCGAGTTTCGGGAATGACAGAGCCGCAGAGACAAATAAATACTCCAGGACAAGGGATCTGTTGCAAAGACGTGTTAGTCTCTTGTAGCTCTAGTCATTGAATTGCCTGCTAAATTTGCTAGGCTAGGATAATGATATACGAACAGCCACCAGTTGATTGAGTGAGCAACGCGCTCTGGGAAATGATTCCTGAGCCACCCTCCAAGAGCACTAGAAGCAGGAAGGCTTAAGACATAAGAAGGACTTCGTTGGAGCATTGTCACGTGGCCCGCCGTTTTTGCTATCGCCGGCAATAGAGTGATAGCGGTAGCGCCAGAACCGATGATGATCACTTTCTTATTGGCGTAATCCAGGTCTTTAGGCCAGAACTGTGGGTGGGCGACGATGCCCTGGAAGTTCTCTATACCGGGTATTTCGGCCTTGAGTGGTTTCGTGTAGTCATAGTACCCCGAGCATGCGATAATGAATTTAGCTTTGAATTCCTTTCTAAGGTCGTCCGCGAGAACCGTCAAGGTCCAGCGCTGTTCCTCAGAAGACCAGCTAACTGCGGTGACCTTGTGTTTAAATTGGATCTTCTTGTCAATGCCTTCGGCTCGCGCTGCATCTTCGATATACTGCTGAATGAGATGGCCTTCAGCCATATCCTTCTCGTGTATCCATGGCCGCCACGGGAGGCCGAACAAGGTGAGCTCGGAATCTGACCGAACGCCTGGAAAGTTAAAGAACGACCAGGTACCACCAATTTCTTCTCGTGCCTCGAGAATGGTGTAGGAGCAATCGGGCAGCTGCGTTTTTATGCGGTAAGCAGCATTGATTCCGGAGAGCCCTGCTCCGATGATGATAAAGTCGTATTCCCCCATTGTTGATTCACGTCTTAACGATGACGATGAATTGTTCATCTTTTAATTAGATCCTGCCTCTATTTCGTCAAGATTCGAGCTTGTCGAGAAGGTCTAGCATCAAACGTTTTATGTTAGAGGTGTGGCTGAGTACAACACCAGGCCGTCCCTCGTCTCATGTTCCAAATATGGCAATCCAATCTTAATGTAGAATCTAAACCGTTTACGGCAATTATGGGTACCTACTAGCGCTCTGCTGTATGTATTGATCTCGAACCATTCATAGGTTAGGTACATACATAGGTACATACCACCTCAGGTCCCTCACTCAATCCAGCTGCTTCATAATTCAATCATACCTTAGGTAGCTTGGGTATCTTATAGGCTATGTCTTACCTTGCTTGCAAGTGAAAAGGCACACGGCACGCAGCATAGCTCTAGTATATATCCTCGTAATAATTCCGTATATGTCCCTTCAGCGTAAGTCGCGTAAATAGGAGAAGTGTAGGTAGCCAGCTACATAGTAATCTCAAGAATATCAATCGTGATTAGCTGATCTGGCTGATCTGATATTATTCAACGACGTTTCAGGTAATCCGCCAGAAACGTCCGGGGGACACGTTTAATAGCCACACAAATATTGTTCAAGAGATCATCCATGGATACAACCTGAATATCAGTACAGCAAAATTCCCCCTTCCTTACATGTAGGTATGTGATAATTATCAACTATTCAATTAAATCAATTAGGTACCTACATGTACTTTGGACACTTTAAATAAGTGCACCAATAACCTAGTAGTTACATGTATTTAGACTAAAACGGTCACAGCAGCACTGAGCATGTGCCTATATGCCTCAGGTACCTAGGTACTCACCCTTTCACACCGGATCCCCCTGTCGTCAACTCGGCATCGCTCCTCTCTTCACTATCTTTCTCTTGCTTGATCTTCTTTAAATTCTTCCACCCCATTCCCAACCCACTTAAGAATGCGCATGCTCCCGCTGCAAGTTGAAGATACTAATAAAATCATCAGTTGAAAGAAACGGTCAAGGGATAGATGACCCACAAATACGTGAGCGATCGCTTCGTTGTAGGCTAGAAGGGCCCCTTCCAGCTGCGCGGATGGTATGACTTTGGCTATCTCTGTTACGCCACTGTCAATCAGTAAGCTCGGACTGATGCCCGGGACGAACTTCTGGAGGGCGTCCCCGATTGAGCTTGTGAAGACAGCTTTCGCAACGGCCGAAAATATCGCGCCTCCCAAAAGCTGCGAGAAGATGGCATACGACGTCGCTATCGCCGCGTCTTCTCTAGGAACGTTGGCCTGCATGGCAGTCACCAACTTAGTCAATACTCTCGTCAGCACTCTCCAACTCCTGGTCAAGATGCTTTACATACCAATTGCAGGATAAAGCCTCGGCCTGCCCCCATAAGAATCTGATATCCTATTATATCTCCTAAGGAAGTGGTTGGGGTGAAGGTTGAAGTCAAACCGGCACCGACGGCTACCAATGCGTTGCCCAACATGACCTCCGGAAGATAATAACCAGTTATCTGCACCAGTGCACCACATATTACCGATGCGACAAGTTGGGCCAGTATCAGAGGAAGAATCATTATGCCACTCTGAAAGGCATCGGCGCCCCGGATCGCCTGGAACCACACAGGGAACCAATACAAGGCATTAATGGATCCGCCGCTTTGTACAAAGGCAGTGATGGTGATCATTATGTTGACACGGTCGCGTAATAATCGGGGAGGAAGAAGGGCCGCATCCCCTTTGTAGGCGAACCAAATTCCAAGGATTCCAAAGGTTGCCACTCCACCGCACATAAGCCCAATAACCGTCGGTGAATTCCAGGGATATACGGTGCCACCCCATTGCAGGCCTATTAGGAACATTAGGGATCCTACCGCAAAAGCGAGGAAGCCGATGAAATCAATTTCAAGGACTCGCTCTAGAAGAGACATCCGCTTTTCGCAAAGCCTCGACAGTGGCAATCTAACCACGAACATGAAAAGGAAGATTACTAGGCCCCCTACAGGGAGGTTTCTAGAAAGATCAGTCGAAGCTCCGAGGCACGCAAGCAGAAAAGAAGCCCCTCTTACATATAGAAGCACCAGCGCCATGTTAACCCCTGTGTCAGAGCACCGCCGATGAGGGGCCCTACTGCTTGGCCAACGCCAAAGCAGCCGAGGATGACGCCGTTCAACAAAGACCGACTCGCTATCGGAACGGCAGCAGCTATTATTGTGGATCCGCCGTTCAATATACCAGAGCCGCCTATACCGCTAATCGTTCTTGCAATGATGAGCATGTTGGAAGACGTTGATAGTGCAGCGATCAGCGATCCGAGTTCGAAAATAAGTACGAAGGTAATCAGTACGGACTTGAGCCGAAAGGTGCTGTATAATTTGCCGACGAAAGGTACCATGACGCAGCTATGTAAGGTCTTTTAGCCTCCATTGCTTTATAACAGGGAACTCGTAGCCAAACTCACTTGGCTATCAGGTAAGCCGAAGAATACCATCCGACATCGTTCACAGTGTCAAACTCGGATGTAATCGCGGGTATTGCCTAATAGAAGGGTGAGCAGGAACACGCACGCATCCGAGAGCAGAGGGTGACTTCTCACAGTTCCTACAGCGGTAGCATTGAAAGCCATCAAGAGAACAGCCAATGTAACAGAGGCCACCATTACGTAGAAGGAACATCCGGTCATCTGTGGAGGGTTGGCCTTGTTAATTTCGTTCTTATCTCCACCTGTTGGAATTGGATTAACATCGTCGTCGTGTTCGCGGTCCTCTAAATCAACCTTGCTAGATTCAGCTTTGTAGAAATCGGAGCTGCATCCAGGTTCGACATCACGGGTCGCGGGGCCATCCTGATCTGGCGATCGACGGTTCATGACTGAAGACTACCTGAGCGACAATTATGTCGGTCATCAACTAAGAGGTAGCTATTTTCGACCAGTATACGACGTCCACCTTAAGGCTCAGCCAACTGTAGTATCGAGACATATTGAAAACAATATATATGATTCTCTCTTCTAAAACCAAAAGTCAGGTTACGTTACAATACGAAAATTCAAAAGCCCGGTAGACCTCCACGAAGCCGGGGGGGTAGGAAATGTTATCATAGGCACCTATTATAACCATTTCGGCCTTTTGGTCTTTATCTCAAAACCCCGGGTCTCTGCTTCAGCGGCTTTTAGTGTGTATACCATACATCCAATGTTAATAAAATTGTTAGTCATAATACGCCGTTTCTGACCTATGCAACTAACAAGGGGTTGGTACCAGAAACATGTTTGATTCCATGTGGAGTCCGGGCACCGGAGAATATCTTCAAACCCCGATATTTTGTTCGAGCCATCGCGTAGCTCGATGGGCTGCCAAATTCGACTTATGATCTTTACGGCTAACGGTCTAGATTTTGAAACTCCGCCGGCGATTGAAACTTGTGGGATTGAGAGAGTCACTTATCTTCCAGTGAGGTTGATGGATAGACCAAAGAATGCCGCCATTGCTAAATGGGGAGCTGCATGTTCGCCATGTGCTTTAGCCAAGGCCAAGTGCCTGCGCTCAAGCGATATACCAGGCGCTAGGTGTGATAGGTAAGTGTATATACTCCAATGCATATAATAGTCTCGCAGCTTCAGTAATCAGAGGTTCTAGTTGGATGTATTCATATCTTCAGTGAGTCGGCTAATAATATCGTTTTTAGATGTCAACGCTTAGAGAAAGACTGTGTTGACCAAGTACACAAGCCCAGGAAGAAGAGACAAAGCAGACCCTCGTAAGCATCCCCACGCCACCAGAAGCTTCCCTTTTGGCGACACTGTAAATCCATCATTGCTAGCCCCCTCCACCGGCATATCTCAAGTCTACCATGAGAGTTATATATATGCTACTTTGGAACACTTCGAGATTATGAATGCCTAAAAGCCAACTTTGTAATGCACTCAATAAAGAAGCAGAAACTAACAGCGTCAAACGTAACTATAGCAAGACAGCTCAGCTTGAGGAAAGGCTCAATAATCTCGTCGATTTCATAAAAGCGAATAATTCGAGAGATACCCCTACTTCACCGACACAAGCTGCCGAAGTTGGACAGGCTACATGTCAAGGAGGGACCGTAGCATTGCAGAGTCGAATACCGGCACGCAGCAGCACACCAATTCCAATTTCGGGACCGAATAACCATTTATCAAGTTCCGTACCTAACTACTACAATGAACAGTATGTGATTAAGATTTATTCTTTTCCCCCTTTTTGGCTTGTCTTAGGAGCTACGATCTTAGTCGAGCTAGCAGGGAGGCGTTGCTCATACGGTCTACATGAGACTCATAAAACTCTTACCTTAAAAGGTACCCAATTGCTAACTCCTGTTTCTGCAGTGCTCCTCGTACATGTGTCTGCCGTATTCATGATGGTGAAGCCCCCATCCCGCTCGAGCCGCTGGAGACGCCTCTGTCGATTTATATGGACAAACTCTTGCCAAATTATCCATTTGTGGCATTTCCACCAGGCACTACAGCATCTGAATTGGAATCAAGGCGTCCATTCTTGTTCACCACAATCCGGATGGTGGCGTCTTATCGGAATCTCAAATCGATGAGGTCGCAGAATTACCTCATACTAAGGCACATATCCGAGCAGATGCTAATGCGTTCGGAGCGGTCTCTGGAAACCCTTCAATCGATCCTCCTGGTTTTAGGTTATTATCACTATCACTGCATGATACATGCGCAGATGAATAATTTGATAGGTCTGGCGAATAGTCTGGTAGCGGACTTGGGTATCAATAAGGATCCTGAACTTCAAGAGAAGATAAGATTGTTGCAATCGAACCCTGAAGCCCCACGAGCTAGGACGAATGATGAGAGGAGAGCGCTTTGCGGTGTATGGTATATGACCTCGATGTGAGTGACGATGATAACCTTCTGCCTACATGACTCAATTTCCCGATTATGACGTTATCAGCAGATATAAAATGGTAACATGCTCACATAGTCACAGTATCTCGCTTGCATTCCAACGGATCGACTCACCCAGATATACAACATACATTGACCAGTGCCTGAGGGAACTTGAGGCCGACGGTGAGTATCAGACAGACTTACTTCTCGTCCATCTGGTCCGTATTCAGCATCTCTCCGAACGCATCGCGCAACTACACATCCAAGACCACCTCGCGGGTGACCCGGCCGAGATCGCCCGCGCACCTGTGAGTGCTTACTCTGGGATATTTCACGCGGAGCTAGAGAAATTCGTTGCGTCGCTACCTCAGGACCTGGCATCAAATAGTCTGTGACCATCGAAAATATCTCTTAAAGAGCTGGGACTAATTTGTGATAGGACTCATCATGTGCCATATTAATACTGCGAAATTGCGCTTGTTTGAGCCGCCGAGGATCGACGCGGCACTCCTGGAGAAAATATCGAATTCATTAGCGTCTCTATCTCTCGAGTCGGCCTCCTCACTTGATATATTCTACCGGGCTAGCGCCGCTCTCAAGTCTTGGTTCGAAGACTGGCTATCTATTGAAGTGACGGATTACTTCGTTTTGCCTATGCCTATGTCTGCCCAACTTATCAACGCCGTAACAATGCTAGCCCGATGGTCTAAACTCTCAAGTCCAGGTCGCAATTTCACGCTCGCTTCAACACCGGCGGCAGGTACCGCACTAGCACAAATTGTACGGAACGATCCAAGCTGCAGTGGTGCGGCAATGATGCCTGTGCCACCACTTGGAACCAAGGATATCGATCCCGCAATTCCTGCTGCGGTGCACGCTATCAGGACGCATTTACTCTCGCAGCCCGCGCTTTATATTGATGTCCCCGGCATACTTCAGGCTATGGCATCGAGGTTTGAGAAAGCACGCGAGGTCAGCGAGAAGCAAGGCGATCTCGTGTGGGAGAACGACACATGGGATATGGCTGCTAAGAAAATCAAGGGCACACGTTTAAAGCTAGAGAGATGGGCCGAGTTAGTAGCTGCGGCTGATAGTGAACGCCGCAAACCTGAGTCTTCGGTAGAGGCTAGTATTCCCGCAGAGTCGGATCTCAGCAACGGCCAAGGCATAGAAGGAAATTGGCCTATGGCACCTTCGGGGACAGACATTTACATGCAGCCGACGCATGAAGCGTGGAGTCCCGGCGTCCTATGGACCAACGACTTCTTCGATGGATTTAGCATGGACCAGAGTTTCTTCTTTGACGGTCCAGGAGATTATGGCACAAATGTTATCAACAATTTTTAGTCATATGGTGAGCAAGGCGCACTCGGTTCTTTGTCTGCTTGGGGTAATTAGAGCGTCACTCATTCGAGTTGGTGTAAAACACTTAGCATGTACATAGATTTTATGTAGGGGTGAATAAAGAGCTATCTCCTCAGGGTAACCCCATGCACCCAAGTTGAAACACTGGAGGTAGATTGTCCCTATCACGACAACCTTTCTCTTGCACTGGAAGAGCTAATGATATAGAAATCTATTTATACCGGGAGTTGTCATTTTACTAGCACGGAAGTTAGGAATACCGACCGTGTCTGAACTCGTCTATACGACATTGCCGGCAATCTATTTCCTTTATCATCGATGATGATCCTCGAGTAAGGGCATATATGAGCAACAAAGAATCCATTTTGAACTTAGGACGCACCGGATACCCTTTCAACTTGATTTATTTTTAGTTGTCGCCACTATCTTTCATTAACTAGGTACCCAGGTAGGTAAGAAATAGACGGTCAAGTCCAATCCATAGGTAAACAACATTTACTCTCAGCAAATATGGATGGGATGTCAATGCCAATATCGACTGGACCTGGGGCTTCGTCTACGTCCTCCACATCGCAGTCAACGCTTGACTTCGCGATGCCGACTTCTACCGCAGAGGCAGGGGCCATGGGAGGCATCGGAAATACGAATATGGCAAATAGCAGCTGTAGGATCTCAGTAAGACGTCTGCTTGTGCCAGGATGAGTCGTACATCTTGTTTACTCTTGCTAATCAGTGGTTGATGTCAGATGCTTTGGAACTGGGAAACAATTGACGCCTGCTTCCTTTCCGAGTCTTGGCATATCAAATCGAATGGGGCTTTTGCAGGTTTATGTATCGGCGTTGTACTTCTCGTAATCTTGCTTGAGCTTTTGCGTCGTCTTGCCCAGATCTACGATCAATACCTAATTAACCGACATCGAAAGACAACAAACGCTCTCACTGCGAGAGCCGTAAACAGTTCGACGGATACAGCAAATGGCGCGCTCATTGTAAAGGAAATCACACCTACCCTCGTCTCACCCGTATCATTTCGACCGAACTTCTGGCAGCAGGCCATTCGTGCCTTTATCCATACGCTACACTTCGCACTTGCCTACTGGATCATGCTGCTTGCCATGTATTACAACGGATACATTATAATCTGCATTATTATTGGCGCCTTTATTGGATTCTTCATGTTTCAATGGCGGCGTATAAGTCCTCGGTAAGTTGCAACTGTTGAATCTGGCAGTAAGAGTGTCTAGTAGTAGAAATTTATGTTGCTAATACGTATGAAGAGACAGCGAAGCGAATACTGGCATAGAGAGAAGCAGTTCTGGTTGCCATGGATAAGTTAGATACAATGATCGTGAGCGAACTTAGGAGAATAAGGATCATGGGGTCCAAGGGAACATTCGTTTATAATTAGGTTAGAGATGTCGAGACTGGCCAAATATTGGCACCAGCAGGATAGCTTCGAGACTTAGAATGTATGACATTCTATTCTACTTATATGATAAGTGATCATTCATCTGACGTACTGAAGGAGTAGCTATGCGACGCGAGATAAACACATATCAGGATAGGACATGGGCTACTCGAAGACGAAATTGACCATTGGAAGTCCACAAAAGCTCTGGAATAGTATTGGAAAGTTCTTAATTAGCGTAAAATCGTATGCCATCATTCCCTAATCCATCTGTTCATTTTTCAACGCCCTAAACGCGAATCATAATTAGGTAGAGTACAGGTGTGCGATACCATCAGATGCCCCCGTCTGCCAATGACCCAACTACTAAACTTGCGAGTTACTGAGACCAGCATACCTAGTAGAAAAGATGGAACGCTCTCAGAGGCTTCTTTCCTTACGCCTACGCTCATCGTCCAACACGAATGACACCGGCTGCAATTAGTTTCTGGATGTTTGCACGCACATTCGGGTTCCGCATATGCTCTTGCAGCGCTGCCGGGTCGGATTGAGCCTGTTGAAGGATCGACTGCATAACAGGGTCCTGCATGATGCTCATAATCTACATTGCGACGTTAGTTACCCTGACCATATTAGAGTTCTTCAAATAGGCCATGAACTTACCTCGGGATCTTTCATTAACCTCTCTCGGGTCTGCTCTTCCGTCTCGTTCTCGCGGGCAGCATACATGGCCTGGAGAGCCTTCTGTTGCTGCTGTTCTATCTCCCGCGCGTTGGCGTTGTTGTAGTATTCGCTATCTACGGTAGTAGCTTCATTGCAAGCGTCAATGCACTTGGAGTAGTCCCGCATGCCGAAGTAGATCTGTGCCTTTCGGATGTACGCTCTGATGAACTTAGGGTCCTTCTTAATGGCCATGTTGCAGTCCTCGAGAGCGCTTGGAAATTCGAACAACTTCACGAACGCAGCTGCACGGTTGCTGTATCCTCGGGGGTCGTCTGGCGCTCGCTTGATCATCTCCGAATAAGCGGCAACAGCACCGGGGAAATCTTGCTCCTTAAACTTCTTGTTGCCCTCTTCACGAGCCTCCTCGGCCTTGACAGGATCGATGTAGGCCTTCTTAGCTTCTTCGATCTTCCTGCGCTCGGCTGCCCGCAGCTTGTTTACGGTATCCGGTGTCCGATGTTCAGTCAGGGACTTCTGGTAGTTCTCAACGGCAGCCGCGAGATCCCCTAACTTCTCGTACGCCGTACCGATGCGCGCATAGGACTTGGCAATCATCTTGAAATCGGCATAGATCTGGCGACCCTCTTCGATGGCCTTAGTACATGCGTCAATGCAAGCCTGGTAGTCACCCTTTTCGAAGTAGGCGGCACCTAGATTGTTGAGATAGGTGATATCCTTGTACAATTCCCAAGCCTTGCTGTAGTGTTTGATGGCCTCGTCAAAGTTGCGCTTCTTGTAGTTCTCGGTACCCAGAGCCTTCTCCTTGTCGGCCTCTTCCTTTGCCTTCTTTTTAGCTAGCTCCTCCTCATCCAGCTCCGGCTCCGGTTCTGGCTCGGGGGCCTTGGCTGGTTCGGGGTTTGATTGGGGTTTGGAGTCGTTCGAGGGGGCATCCGGCATTTGGACGTCTTCCTCGGCTTCCTTGGCACCGGAAGATGAAGCGGCGGCGGCGGCGGCGCCTGGGATGTCATCAGGTCCACCCATATGCATGTCGATTCCCATCAAAACTCCTAATACCTGGATCATTCGCGGATCGCTAAATAACTCTTGGGTATTCTGGGGGTTCTTCTGTATGGCTTGGATCTTTGCAATAAAAGACGGGTCAGCGAAGTAGCCGCTGGTCTTCGGGTTGTTCATCAGCTTCTGGAGCAGGTTAGGGTCGTTAAACATCTTGCCGAGCCCGCCGGTAGGATCACCACCGAGACCAGCACCTATATAGAAACATGGTGTCAGTAGGAGTAAAAACATTGGTAGCGAAAGGGTCAAACTGGATTGCTACTAATACATACCGGCTTCTTGCTCCATTGCTCTTTGGACAGAGGCTAGAGAGCTCTTGAGGCCCGCGTTTTCGGGGTCATGTTTGAGGCCCTCCTCGTAAGCCTCGCTTGCGCCTAAAAGGTCACCAGAACCGTGCAGAGCTGCGCCTTTTCGTCCCCATCCTCGCGGCCAGTCCGGCTTGATCTCTGTAGTCTTCTCGGCATCCTTCAAAGCATTGGTCCAGTCCTTCTTGGATGCGTAAGCGGCAGATCGGTTGCTGTATAAGACATGGTTATTCGGGTCGAGAGAGATTGCCTTGGTGAAGGCGTCACTAATGGCAGATTGTTAGTATAAACAATGCTATGTAGATGCCCACGATCTTTTCTGTAGAAGCAATGCACGAGAAGCGGGGAGTGAAGGAAGGAACCTACATAGCCTCGTCAAATTTCTTCTCGGCGATAGCCTTATTACCCAGAGCCTTGAGCTCGTCCACAGAGGCCATGACGGATGCCCAGAATATTGTCTCGCTTGAGAAGATGGCCGATGCACAAACTAGGTAAATGCTAACTAAGACTTCTCTGTACGTGGGTTGTTTTGGAATGTGTTATGTTTGTAGCTGTAGAGGGGAAGAAACAGAAATAAATTTGAGACAGAAGTCAGGTTATCGTAACAAACGCTGGAATAGAAGGTATGGACCGGGGACACACTGATCTTTTTAGGGCTGAATGCGTTGAATTCGAGAGCTTTCTACGCTTTCTATGGTGGGGTAGAGGTGTACCTAGGGACCTCCAAGCTACATATACGCAACCTTGGAAGAGCCATGCCTGCTGATAGGTCACTAAAACGGCATAGAACAGGTAGTGGGGCCCCTAGCAGTGTTCAAAAGCAAAACATCGCATTGGGTGGGGCACGATAAGAACGATAAGACTGATAAAGCAGTGATAAGAAATGTTTCCCTCCATCGCCAACCTTCCAAAATGCCAGGGCAGGAGGGGCACTACCTAATTTCATCAATTCAAGCTTGGTAACTTTCATTCCTTTCTTCCATCCACGCATCACCTTCATTCATATACCCAAGTAGTTATGTACATTCTCTAGTCTTCGTGGCTTTTTGCGCTCCAATTGCGCAATCCGAGAGTCTTTTAACCTCGCCTTTCCAATTTCTCTCCACCAACCTCTCAATATCTGAGTCACCTTCATACTACCGTCCAAGATGGATGACGAAACCTCGATTCTCAAGAACCAGCTATTCGCGGCATGCCAAGATGCATGCAGCGACAATCCCGACAAGCTGTTCTCCCAGGAGGACCTGATGGCCCTTGACGTCGTTCCGCCCAAGGATGTGAAGAAGCTGTTGCAAATCATCCAAATCTTAACCAGAGAGCGCCTCTTCGCGCCCGTTCATTTCCACAGTGGCCTGGCATGGCGAGTCCGACCCGAGGAAGAAGCGGCCAAGTGAGTATACTGCTATTCCCCCCTGCTGTCTCGATCGCTAGCTGATCGCCGTCTTCAACAGATACAAATCTCTCACCTCCGAGGATCAGGTTTTAGTCTACGAGCTCATCGACGCAGCCGGCTCAGAGGGCGCGTGGCAGCAAGAAATCAAAAACCGCCTCAACCTCCAAGAAAATGCCATGCGGAAAGCGCTTAGGGAGCTGGAAGCCAAGCGCTTCATCAGACAGTTCACCACCGTTGAGAACACATCCAAGAAGATGTGGATCAAGTTCAGCCTGCAGCCCTCAGCCCGTGCCACCGGTGGCCCATGGTACACCGACCAGTATCTTGACGAGGCTTTCATTGATATGCTGCAGACGGTAGTGGTGCGTATTATCAAGGACAAAGGCAGCTACAGGAGTACAGGCGAACGAAACACCCGAAGTGTTAGTCCTATCTTGCCAAAGAAAGGGGTCATCAAAGGCGGTTTATCAGAGGCGGCGATGAAGAGCAAAAAGCGAACAGCGGACGCCATGTCTAGAGACGACACTGCTCCCGTGGTGGCCCCTGCACCCAAGGCCCGTAGCACCATCCGCCTCCCTCTGCCTGCAGGCTATACTAATTATCCCACGGCCGAGGATATTACTACGGAAATCGTCCAGAAGAAGATAGCCAAAGGTCAACCACTGAGGACGGAACATGTCCAGGAGCTGATAGACATTCTTGTTTGGGAGAATCGGATTGAGGCAGTCAAGATGGGTGATCGTGTTGGTTATAGGGCTGTGCGTATTTCTAAGCAGAACCCGGATATGGTCAAGCTAGATAGCGAGGATTTCTGGGAACCGAGAACTAATGGTTTGACGACCGTGCCTTGCGGTAAATGTCCTGTTTTCGAACTCTGCGAGGAGGGTGGACCTGTATGGGCGGGAGGATGTGAATACTTTGATAAATGGTTATCATAATTCAATGGAAACAGACGAAACCTGCGGGCGCCTTTGCTCTTTTCTCATTGTTTTTTGATATCATTGCATGGCATGGCGTTTCATGGAGAAGGGTTTGTCTACCAAAAAGAAATGGCAAGGGAGTTTGAATGGTACCATTATTACATCGATAGTTAAATGCGAGACACGTATATTTGGCAACTATCTAGTTTGTGACGACTTGGTAGTTTAACTGTCTCATAACCTGGTCCACTACAAAAACTTTTGGGCACTTCATAGCCTATGTCAATGCTTGGAAGGAAGCAAGAGAGCGTGGCATCGTGAATCGCGTAAATATCCAATGTTACACACAATGAATATTAGGAGTTGTAGACTCCTATTTTAGTTTGGCAGCTCACCAGCATCGACGATGGTGGGTCGCTTGCCATACTTAATGGCGCCACTCTGAGAGCCTGTAGCCTCAAGGGCTTTAACAACCTTTATGGACTCCGTGTCTGCAACGACGCCGAAAGGGACGTGACGCCCATCAAGCCAACTGGTCTTAACAGTGGTGATGAAGAATTGGGAACCATTGCTGTCGACATGTCAGCTAAGCACTCAAATTTCTAAGCCTTTGAGACAGGGCGATGCGCCGTTCAAGCTATTGAAAGTAGGGCAAATGTAACGACTTACGTGTTTGGGCCAGCGTTAGCCATGGACAAAGTGTATGGTTCTTCGTGTTTTAGATCGAGTCTCTCGTCAGCAAATTTCTCGCCGTAGATAGACTTGCCACCAGTGCCCTATCACAAGGTCAGTACAGCCGACTCGAGACCAAGGGGTAGATGTGTAATCGAATGCAGGTAGCATACATTGCCGCGGGTGAAGTCACCGCCCTGAAGCATAAATTCGGGGATGATACGGTGGAAAGAGGAACCCTTGTAACCGAAGCCCTTCTCGCCAGTGCAGAGGGCGCGGAAGTTCTCAACAGTCTTGGGGACCTTGCCCTTCCAAAGTTCTAGATTGATACGACCGGTCTGATCTGCAAGGTGGTGAGACTATTAGCTCCAAATCAAGTAAATGAAAGATGCAAACGATGCTGATAGCGCTTTATAGTCAATTGACTCTCCTATTTAGAAGACGCTTTGCTACACCCCGCACCAAATTCATCCAGTTAACCAGATGCGGCTCCAACTGAGATCAGATGAAGCACCCATACTAGGGGGATAGACATAATGAGATTAAAATGAACATACTCTTTACGGTGGCAGTAGGCTTATCGTTCTCCATCACAGGGCCCTCCCACTCGACGTCGAGGAACCTAGATGACGGGTTAGCTACGTCTTGGTTACTGGGGAGCAACGAGAGCTATTGGGAAGCTTACACCTTGATCTTGTCGTCGGACATTCTCACAGAAGTTACAGAAAAGAATCGAATAGACGATTGGCTTGCTGTTGATGACGGAAAGGACGATACCTTTGGGAAGATGGAAGGTCGGAAGCAAGAAGATGAGGTCGAAAATGAGGAAGAGGAAGAAGAAAAAGCAGCGCGGGGCACTCGAAGGAGGGGTTGAAAGGTCTGTCTCATCATCTTCGCGGACTGGATTGGGATCTGTCTGAGGGAGGGGTCAGCTTAAGCTACGGGAGCCAATCAAATAAGTAGAATGGAGAAAAAAAAGCTCTTTCCGAGGGGGGCCAACAGGTGGGGTTGAGTTCTACTGCAGGTATTTATGTAGATACTTTATACTCGTATACTGTAAAGGGGTTAACATGCTGTCGTCACTCACCCACTTGAGCGGGACTTCCCTCCCCAGGTTACCAAGTGCCTCCCTACCCTGGTAGCCCTGGCTGCTTGGGTACAACATACATGTACGAATCGAATAATGGAACCAACAAGAGCAAACAATTAGCACATAAGCTAAACGAATGAAATGCCTAAGAGAAACCATCGAAGAAGAAACAGAGTGAAGAAACAGGGAAACACCTGTCAAAAGGGATATGACAGAAGCGTAGAGGAAGAAGGGGGGGGGGGTAAAAACACGTTTCTCCATTCTTCCCGCCAATTCGAAGTGAAGATGAACTTGCAGATCGAAGGGTATGGCATTCAGGGGTCTCGAGTACTCCGCCTATCCATGATTTCTCTGGTTGCTCCTAGGCTGTGGGCGACGGTGTCTTGGGTCGAAGTTATTTCCTTCACACATCTTGAGTTTCTAGGTCGTTGCTACTGGTATTGATGTCAACCTGCTTCGATCTAGACCCATCAATGTAACTAGAGAGGCTTTCAAGGCTCTTCTGTTTTGCAAGGAAAGACTATGAGCTCCTCCTCAACCAATACGGGACTACCGCAGTATTTCTTATGCCGAGCGTGACAATGACGTGCTTCTAGGTATTGGCGATCGGACTGAATCCCACGTGCGTCTCCCTCTGTCGGATAGAGTAACCATTTTCTCTGAGCGAGATAAGGTGGCAGTATTTAACACCAAGACCACCACCCATGCTACCTACATGAAGGATGATGCTTTGGCCTCTTGCCACGCTTGTGGGATGAATCTGATGTTGTGCTCATGTACTGTAGACCTGGATTACTTGTAACGACTTCAACATGCAACAAGCATCCCACTAGAGACGCATGCAATGCCTATACTTCACTCATCAGCGAGGCGGAGGCGGACGATCGGGGCCAAAGCTGCATGTCCACCCCACTCCCACTTATTCGATCCTTCAAAAGTTCGGCATGCTTCGGTCTGACAAGGACGGATGGAATTGGGCAGCTTGTCAATGACCTTGTGTTCGCCTTTATGGTTGTCGGACAGATACCGCCCATAGGAATTTTGAGGGGAAAAGAGAGTTGTTGGCTCAGACGAACAAGTGTATAGTAAATCGATCGTCGCTAAACTCTCGATGCCAGCCGGGTCCGGCTCTGCTTAAAGCTCCGGAAGTAAAATTGGAAAATTAATAGTGACACAGGAAAATACTCTTTGCGTACCTTGTGAGGAAGAACTATGAGTATTGCAGATTGAATCGTATACTATAACGGAATGGGTAAAAAGCAGGATAGAGGAAGCACAAGCTCTAATATAATTCACAAGTGGATGTTAACGTTTGTCTGTCCTGATACTGACAATAGGTAACAACCTCAAGGTCTTCAAATTTTTGATTCTCTAGCTCAAGTCGAATGCAAAAACTTGGCCCGAGCGCTGAAGAATACCTACATACATGTATGTATACATGTACCTAATGGAGTGGATCGAGTCTCATAGTGTCAATACTCGGCGAAGTTCCACTACATGTAACAACACATATACCCTAATCTATATCTCTCGAAGAAGTTAGCTATATATGTGATCTTATAAATGTCTCGATATTATATTGAAATGATAATTTGGGTTATGTACATGTAATCCATAGAGAATAAACTGATGAACAACATTGAAGTAACTGGCCTGACTGGTAAGCTATGTAGAGCCACGTGACCTCCAATATTAAGCGCTGACGTAAGACATTATACACAATAGGTACATCATGGATAGCTCCAGGTGGTCCTTGCGCTGTCGGGCAGCCCTTTGTCAGGGGTGCCGAAAGTGCGAAAGGTTCAAGTGTCTGATTTTGGTGCATTCCCAATTGATTACCTATGTATGTACCTATTCAACACTCACACTCCGAAGCCCAAACTCAAAACAATAACTTGGTCAAACTGCCGCGATCCTTCCTAAACTCTCTTCTTCTTAAATTAATCATTTCGTCCTTAATTACCGACCTCTTTCCTCAGCGTCCCTTATTGGGACGGAACAGCCGCAGCCCAAGATGGACTTCAATAGTCTGAAAGACCAGGTGGCCAACTTGACTCTATATGACCTCAAGGCTGGCGTTCGTAAGGTCCAAAATGGTAAGCTTCCCTCTTGCGCTGGATGCGATTCTACAGAATCCTAGGTGCTGATATCTACTACCTACAGCTGTTATGAATTACACCGAAATGGAGGCCAAGGTTGGTACCTTCAATCGATCCTGACCGGGGAAACAACTCACGTTAACTTTGGGCGCGCAATAGGTGCGAGAAGCTACCAATAATGAACCATGGGGCGCATCTTCAACTCTCATGCAAGAAATTGCCAACGGTACATTCAACTAGTACGCCATCACCATACCCTCCAACTCGACGCCATGCTCACATAGGTGCCCATTAGTCAAACTCTCAATGAAATTATGCCCATGATCTATCGACGCTTCACCGAGAAGTCTGCAGAAGAGTGGAGGCAGATCTATAAGTCACTTCAACTGCTCGAGTTTCTAATCAAGCACGGTTCTGAGCGCGTCATCGACGATGCGCGCGGCCACATCACACTCTTAAAAATGCTACGTCAATTCCACTACATTGACCAGAACGGTAAAGATCAAGGCATCAACGTTCGAAATCGCGCCAAGGAGCTCGCGGAACTCCTAGGCGATGTCGACCGAATCCGTGCGGAGCGGAAAAAGGCCAGAGCCAACAAGACCAAGTATACAGGCGTGGAGGGCGGCACCATGGGTGGTTTCTCCAGTAGTAGCCGCTACGGTGGCTTTGGTAGCGAATCTGGTGGTTACGGGGGCTCATCTTCTGGATACGGTGGCTACTCCGGCGGCGTCTACGGAGACGGCGGCGGATTTGGGGGCCAGTCTGACGATTGGAGGGATGCGGGTAGTAGCCGCGCAGACAAATTCGAGGAGTACGACGAGTTTGATGAGGGATCCGCGCCGTCAAGTTCCTCGAGGGCGAAGCGACCTGAACGAACCGAGAGGATTGGCGTCAAGAAAACCACCCCAGCTGAACCGCCGAAGAAAAAAGAGCCCGAGGTCGACCTATTCTCCTTTGACGAACCCGAACCTACAACAACTACTTCCGCCGCGACGCCTACTCCATCAAATGGCCCCTCTGCTTTGGCCTCACTATCAACGACAAACAACGATGATGATGATTTTGATGACTTCCAATCAGCAACACCTGCACCCTCGAACAACATTGGCCTCCCGCCACCGATGGTGACGTCGAGCGCTCAATCTACAGCGCAATTCGCTGCACCAAAACCTTTGTCTGCGCCGCTGCAAGCCAATCTAAGCGACATGATGTCGTCAATCTCACCTCCCGCAAGCTCTACCACAACACCTGCGGCAAACTATTCATCTTTCAACATACCCACGGCTACCGGTTCATCTATACAGGCGCCAAAGCCAACCACTAGTTACCAGGCGGCGACACCTAATTATTACCAATCAGTTCAGGTAGCGCAACCCACGGGATCATCAATTTCCGCAATGTCATCCGTATCATCACCATCTGGCCTATCAGCACTCAATAAACCAGCTGCTCCAGTGACCGCAAAGCCGACAACTGGGGGTGATCCCTTTGCAAATCTCTGGGGTCAGGCTGGTAGTGGTGTGAAGAAAACAAGCACGCCGGCAGCTGGACCAAAGATGGGCCAACTTGCTAAAGAGAAAACCAGTGCCTCGCTCTGGGGTGCGCCCGCAGCAACTACATCAAAGCCCATAGGTAACCCGGGTGGGTCGGCAAACACGACGACTGGGAGCAGCGGCCTAGACGACTTATTGGGATGAAGGACTGGGCTGGCCTAGAGTGAGGCCACGGCCACGACCAAGTTTATGCTAATAAAAGACCAAAGACTCTGTATATCAAACCGGCAATTGCAAAGTGGGTCAATATCTAGTTTTAGGAAGCTGGTTGCCGTCGAAAAATGCTTTTCTTTCTCGTTTTTCTGAGTTGAATGCCAAATACCGACTTGACACGTTCACATAAAGGCGTCGAGGAGTAAAAAGATTAGGAACAATCCAACAAGATCAAGTTGCAGACAAATTTCCCAATCTAAAAAATTCACTCGTGAAAACTAACCAATGCTCCCTATGTTAGGTACCTGAGGGAAACGAAGACTAAACATACGACTTTAGACATGATATGATATCTCACCTCAACTCAACTATAATAACATCGATTACATTACTGATGTTTCAGGCCGGGATTCATACGATTAATAATGATAGGTTTTCCAAGCTTCAACTATTTCTTGCTAATCTCCACTGAAGCTCGATTGGCTATCGGTGAAGCTTCAGACTCTAATATAACTGCATGACGAGAGAGCCGCCTTACCAAGCTCACGGGCTTGAATATGTTGTACACAGATCCATGGTTCTACAGTAGAAGATCGATCTGCCAACCTATTGGTCAACATCCTAGAGACTGTTCGAGACAAAACAACATTATACCCTTGTTTGTATACATAGTGTATGCCCCATTTCAGCGGCTACATACTAGAATACACACACATAAAACGATTGACCGCTAACCGCGACTCGCGCTTAAGACCCTTGACCGACCCACCGATCTCATTTCGCCTCAACTAAGCCATTAGCCAACCAGAATTCTCCGTCCACCAAGTCAAATGGTACAGTTGAGACGACGCTAAGCGACCACAACCCGATTGGCAAATCATGACCAGTATTCATAGCAGTGAAATCCAGGTTATCATGAGTTCCCAGTACGATGTTCCCGGTAAACAAGTCGAAGGTTGTTTAGAATTGTATAATGCCATAAGCGCAGAAACGATCATCTCTTTCCTGATTGGGCACACCAGCGCGTCCTGATTCCCGCCATCCGCACAAAGTGCCGACAAGATGTCTGCAGAAATAGTAATGTGGATGGTAACATACGAGCAATATGAGCCAAGATATGGCTTCTCAATGACAGAAGCCAGGGTTCCTTGTCGTCAGAGCTTAATCAAAATGCAGGCGACTAAACAATAGCCGCAGACAGGTTTAGATCATACGAATACTCAATATGATAATCAATAGGTATTTAAGGTGTAGAGCTCCCCAAGGATGCGTATTTCACTTTCTCGTACCTCACGAACAACTTGATCTATCACTGCAATCTCCATCTTTTCCTTAAGTCATCTTTCTATTTATTTTTCCTTCTTTTTTTCCCTTGTCTCCTTACTGTCTCTCTTTTCTGTGGGGTTCACGAGGTATCATACAGATAACGAACGGTCTTTAGATTTTGACGTCTCTTTCTTCGGGTCATACAAACGAATTTCCTTCTCACGATCTTCTCGGATTCTATCTTATCAGTTTTTTTATCCCTCATATCGCAGTAGACCTGCCTCGGTCCTCAACTTCAATTTCGGACCTATCTCGCTTACAGTTTCTTCTCCCGGTCTCAAGCCGACATTCATTCACAATTCGCGCCTCAACCCCCCCAGCGTCTATTCCATTCCCGCGACGGCGTTTTCCTATACGCACCATCCTTAATCTAGACAAGCCTCGCCCGAAGCTCTCGCTCATTACTGATTTCGAGACGAGTATCCCCTTAAGAATGCGTTTCCAAGCCCCCCAGCTCGGCGCCCTAGGCGTAACCTTTACAGCTTTCCGAGCTATGCAGTTTGTTTCGCTCGTTGCTATCATTGGTATAACTGCCAACTTCATCAACGAGATTGTGACTTCTCAACGTGATGCGCCAGATGTGCTCGTTGGCACTCTCGCCGTGGTACGTATACACAATTTCAGCACAAGAACAGGTTCCTAACTTAGTCTCTCCACAGGCAAGCATCGCGACACTCTATGTATCGATTTCTTATATTCTTTACTATGACAGTCTCCTCCCTCTCCTTGTCACTGGGGGAATAGATCTCGCACTCCTTGTAGCGGCGATTGTGGTCGCCGTCACTATCGGAAAACCCCTATCCATGCTCAAGTGCGAACTACTCCCTCAGCCCACTCCTCCCGCTCAGACGTTCACCATGTCTATCTCGGCGCGTGACTACGCTTCTGCAGCTGCCAAGTATAATAACTACTTGGCCCTGATTACGACCGACCAGCCTCACTGCTATGAGATTAAAGCAGTTTGGGGCTTGAGCATTGCGCTGTGTGTGCTGTTTGCCTTCTCAGCTGTCATATGTGTCGGGCTCTGGCGCCGCACCAAGTCTGGTGCTGCAGCTCCTCCTAAGGACATCGAAGGTTAGGGGCGCGCCGGCGCGCGCGGGGATTCTAGAGGGGTGATTCCAATCGAGAAATCTGAAATGAATTTCGGTCAGGTCCAACATATTTCGGGGCCAACCGCACTTGGAACCCGGCTCCTGGGCGGAAAGACATCCGGACTTGGTCCTCCTCTCACAGCACCTGAACACGCGCGTCGCCCCCCTATTCTTCGGTCCATCGATGAAGATGTTCGACCCGTTCCACCACCCCCTGTCGTGGTACACGCAAATTCGGGTCCGACTATTATCACGAGTCAACCCCTCTCTAGCAACTTCCTTCCTCCTGTGTCTACCATCGTGCCCCCCACAGCTAGCACTTCTTTCGATCCACCTAATTCACCGAGAGAAGATTACATACCTATTGTCCATCAGCCTTCTATCAGCCATGCCAAAACTAGGACCAACATAGCCTCCCCTCCTATCGCAGTTGTAGTTCCACCCACACCTAGCGACGACGGCTTCACTCCGATCACGCCAACTCCGGCATCGCCTAGGCTCAAAGGATTCCGACTCAGTAGAGCGCCGCCACTACCCCGAGATGCCCTTGGAATACCAATAGGTACGAAATTTATTGTCTCGAAGAGCAAGAAGGCCCAGGTTAAAGAGGTTGATGACGAGGTCATGCCTTTAAGCCCAACCAGTGGCCGAGATACTGAGGCGCAATCATCCAAACAAAAGCCGAAACGGAAGACTCTATGGGGTGTGATTGAAGGATGGTGGGACTTGGGGTTGCTTGAGCGAGGGAAGAGTTTGAGGCGCAAGGCTTGACAAGTTGACGAATAAATGAATACGTGTAGTGTGACGGAGTGAAATGTAATGTAATGTGTGGTTGATTGGTAATAGGATGGGAGTTTTTTTGATTTCGGACATTGGGCAAGAAAAGTATTGGAATAGATTGGGCTCAGCAGTAGGAATTATTAATAATTGTCTTGGGTATTAAAAGCATAGTATCAAAACTAATGAACTTGGTTATTTTCCTCTTTCGCAAGCAATTACGACAGTTGGTGCGGGTGTGCTGGTCCTGCAGCTTTCCAGCCAACAGGAGACCTTGTAGAAGCGCTACGCCCCAAGCACCCGGGTCCTATTCAGAAGAGTTGTGCAATAAATGTTCCGAGACATCGCCCTCTTCAATCTGCTAGGTTTGAAGTGTTCACCCATTCATCCAATGTTGACAATGGCAGAATGCAACGTATGTCGTAACTTTACTCCTCTCCCAGGGCCCTCTGGCGGTTTTATTAACGGTGGCAACGGTCGCTCTCTTGAAGAATCGTCGCATAACTGTTTGGTATGTTCAATTCTTTGGGAAGGCCTGTCGGCATTCTGCCAAGAGACTCCTGGTGACGTACGGTGGATGGCTTTTAAGGCCGATGAGGAGCTGCCTAGGTTACAGTATCTTATAGAACCTGACTATTGGATGGGCTTGCATTTTTACACTGAAAGCAGTATGCCCACATTTAGTTCATGGAAAGTTATACGAAGCTAAAATTTCCATCAGGCGATTCACCCATGTCTGAGATATTCATACCCTGGGAAGATCTTCCCCGATACACTGGATGCACTTCGAACTTAGACCAAGCAAAAGATTGGCTCCGAGAATGCGACGAGAGTCACGATAGATGCAATAGACGACAGCTTGATTATCTACCAACTAGAGTTATAGATGTTTCACGCCAGCAAGACAAAGTATTCGTTACCGAGGCAGATGGGTGTCAAAAAGGGCGATATGTCGCATTGAGCCACTGCTGGGGCCATTTCAAACCTATACAAACAACCGCGTTGTCTTTGCCAAAGTTCCGAACATATGGGATACACCTCGAGTCTTTACCTAGGGTATTTCGAGAAGCAGTGTTGGTTACGAGGCTCTTAAAATGTTCTTTCCTCTGGATTGATTCGCTCTGTATTATTCAGGGAGACAGAGAAGACTGGGCAAGGGAGGCGCCACGAATGGCCGATGTCTATAGTAACTCGTATGTGACAGTTGCTGCCGCTTCATCTGCGGATTGCACGGGCAGCCTGTTCTACGAAAATGATGAACGGCAAGTCAAGCATATTGTCGAACGCGAGTTTGGAGACAGCACACTCGCCAAGATATTTGTACGCCCGGCAGTAGACCATTCACCTTACGACCAGGGCCGTGGCCTTCTACCACCAAATCCCTTGCATCCAGCCCCGCTGCTCTATCGAGGTTGGTTCTTTCAAGGTCGGTGATTTCATTGATGGTCTTCTAATCGAAACAGCCTTCTAATCAATATCTAAATGTTAGAATACATATTGTCTCCCCGTATATTGTTTTTCACAAACTGGGAGATCCTCTGGCGATGTTACCAGAGAAGTACCTGCATATGCGGTGTACGCAATCATAGGGACGTCGCACAAAATCCGTACCTGAAGAGTATGCTTGAAGATCTTGTTCCGCACGGAAGCTGGCCTGATTTACATTGGCTATGGAGTCGTCTCATCAGCGCCTACACGGAACGACAACTTACATACGACTCAGACAAGCTAGCGGCTTTGTCCGCAATCGCAGGGCTGATGTCAAACACTACCCTAGGAAGGTATATTAGCGGCCTTTGGGAGTCAAGCCTTGTCGCTTGTTTATTATGGGGAGTTACCAAATCATCTATAAGAACTGATATCCCCATAAAACGTAGCACGGATCCGTCGGTGCCGTCATGGTCTTGGGCAAGTGTAATAGGACCGGTAGCGATGAGGCTTGAGGCGTTCCCAATGCAAGGCCTCGAAATAATCAATGTCATGTACGATGCCGACAAGACACACTCACTTGTGGAAGCAAACGCGACAGCCATTGTACTTCGAGGTCTGGTATGCGAATGTCGAGTTTGGTGTCCGAGTTATTGCGATCGGCCGTCTTATGACCATACGAGATTTATACAAGGAGTTGGGATGCGAAGGCAATACCAATTTACCGTCGACGTTGGTTCGGAGGTCAGCTGTGATCGAGAAGACGCAATGCTAGCTTATTTCTTGAACGTATCGGGAGATCAAGGCATAGTTCTTCTTAAACTAGACAACGGAGAGGATACATACCGAAGAATAGGCGCCCTTAGGGGAGACAACTTGGGCGAAATGCAATTTACTTCAGCAGTCCTTAAGCTAATATGAATTATAATAGCCAAATGAAACCCTCACATTTCCGTCTTTCGTGATTATTATACAGACTCATTATAGACTCCCCACACTGTGACGTCCTTTGTCTCAAACAAGAGCTTTAACTAGGTAATATGTTATGGGAAAGATAGACGGACACGTTTCGAGAAGCTGGTATCTTCTTGAAGAATCCTCTTTCTCTTGGACTTCCCACGACAGGCGGCTGCCGGGGCTAATATCTTCCTCTTCCTGGGGCCGGGACCGGTCAACTTCTGTAGTAAAGCCGACAAAAACCCACCATCGGCCTTTGCCTCATTCCTATCGATCCTCTTTTCATCCTGCAGGGAATACTTGCTGAACTCGTTAAAATTGGACCAGTCCCATATTTCGACCTTCTTTCTTATACGCCTGGCATCAATATAGTCAATGATGTTGACCAGAACCTTCTTTAACTCTCGCCTACAATCGGTGATGGTATCACGCGGATCAACACCAATCTCTCGGCACATATTCTGGTATATATCCAACTTTGATCTCTCATCCAGAGACCCTTTGCTGAGTTCAGGGATGGTATGCGACGGCCCTACAACATTATCTAGCTGCGAAGAGTAGTGAAACTTCAGCTCATCACAAATCGCCTTGGTGCGCTCTCTCCGGTATTCTTGTGATCCGGAGACCAAGCCTTGAGAAGATGCAAATCGATGGAATTCGTCATCGAAGGATGCGCTGTTGTCAGGCACGAAGTCTGGGAATTGGTCAAAGTAAGACTGTGACGCAGGGGGCGGCATCAACGCAGCATCAGCCTCGAATTTGACGCGAGCCGCATCCGTTGAGTCTCCCGAGGATGTAGGGCTTTCGACAGGCACTAAATCCTGTGCTTCACCTTCTATATGACTCTGATTAGGGGGGGTAGTGTTGCCAACAAATGCGAGGGCGCTATCATGGGTGTCGAAGCCCTTGAATACAGCTTTTGAAAATTTTGAGACTTGTCGCTCACATTCTTCCCAACTATGGTACACTCCAGGCTTCCTACCGACTCGGACAGCGTAATAGTTTGGCCTTTTGTGCTTGGCCATCTCTCATGTCCTAGATGATTGTATCATTGTGTTTGACTGACAACACTTTGACGCGTTGACGCGTCTTATTATTATTGCATATCGGAACGGAACCTTAGGGGCTATTAGGTCGGATTACCTTAACGCCTAAATCTATACACCTATACTTTATTACGTAATAATATCTTAAAATCTTTTAACTTTTTAATTAAATCATATTACTTTTATTAGTAATAATTCCTACGAAAAATATTAATAAATTATATTAAAATTATATTAAGTTTTATTTTATAACTTTTAATATTTTCTTTTTTAAGGTTTTAATTTTTAAAGTTATTTATTACTTATAATTATATTAAAACTAAGTTATATTTAAAATTAAATTAAAATATTTATATCTTAGCTTTTTAAAAAGATTATAATTAATAAAAGGGATAAAATTATAAATTTATTAAAGTTTAATTTTAATATAATTTTAAAGTACTTTTAATAATAACTTATTATTTATATTTTTATAATTCTTTTTATTTTTATCTTTAATTTAAACTTTTTAATTATAATGTTAATTAATATTATATAAAAATTTAATAAAAATAATTTCTTATTAATTTTATAAAATATTATAAAAACTTTTATATAAGGATATAAAATCTATAAGTTTTTTATAAAAAAAGTTACTTTAAATTAAAAATGTATATAATTTGTTTATAAATTATTAATATTATTATTTAATTAAATAAAGCCTAGTATAATTTATTACTTTATATTTAAGTTTAAATAAAAAATAATTTAAAATTAGTTTTTTATAAAATTTTTATAGTTTTTTTTATTATTGGATTTATGGCTTAATTAAAGGGTTAAAGTTTAAAGGAAGCTTTATTTTAGTTTAATTTTATAATTAACCTTATTTAATTTATTAATAATTTTTTATTATTATTAAAGGGCTAATATATTAAGATTAAAAATATTTAAAATTTAATAATAATAATTAAAATGAAAATATAAAATAACTTTATAAAATATAATTGCTTAAATATAAAATTAATAATATAATAAAATAAAATATATTTAATAAATTAAAGGAAATATTAGTTAAAATAATTATAAAATTTATTATTATATTAGTTATAAAAATTAATATAAATATATTTTTAATATAAGCTTTATAAAAAAGTATATGTTATAATTTTATATTTTTAAATAAAATGGGTAAGGGATAAAAAAGTTAAGTTTTTAATTTATAATTAATATAATTAAAGATAAGTTTAAAAGGATTAAATTTAAGCTTATAATTAAAATAAAATTAATATTATTCGTTAAACATAATAAATTAATATATAATATTAAAAAAAAAAGTTAATATATATTTATAATAAAAGGATTATTATTTAAGTAAATATATTTATATATTAATTATAACTATTTTTATATAATTAATTAGCTTATAATTTTAATAAGGAAAAGTTAAAAAAAAAAGGAAATTATTTTTAATTTAATTTTAAAATAGTTTTAAACTATACTTACCTTAATTATTATAAACATAATATAAGTACCATTAAAGTTAAAAATAATTAGTATAAGTTTTTAAAAAGGTTTTATTAAAATAAACCATATTAATATTTTAAAATATTTAGTTATATATTAAGTTAATATTAATGGTAATAAAGTAACTAAGTAAATTAGTAAGTATAGTTTTAAATTAATTTAAAAATATACTTATATATGTAATATAACTTAAATTACTAGCTAAAAAAGTTTTAATATAATTATTAAATTAACTTTAATTAATTACTTAAAAAAAAGAAGTATAAGTAATTAAACATATATATAATAAACTAATAACTTAGGTTAGTATTACTTAAGCTTAATTAAAAATTAGTTTTAAATTATATTTAATGGGAAAAATATATTTAAAAAGTAAAACCTTAAATTAATATTTAAAATAAGCCTTATATAATATTAATAATAATTAATAATAAAATAAGTTAAAAATATCTTTATTATATAAAGTTTAATTTCATTTATAATAAAAAGTGAAATAATATATAAAGTATTTTTTAAAAATAAATTTAATATAATATTAATTTAATCATACTTAAGTTATTAACTTACTAACATTTAATTAGTTATAAAAAGTTATAATATTAAAAATAATAATAGCCATTTATATATTTTAATATAAATAAAATTAAATAAGGTTTAAAACTATTTTAAGATTATATTTGAATTAAAACTAATTTAATTAAATATATATATAAAAGTAAAAAAGTTAAAAAAATATTTGCTTCCTTAAAAGTAATTATATATTTAATATTAAATATAAATAATAAGTTATATTATAAATATTATAAATATCTTAATATATTAAAAATACACAAATATTATATGAAAACTATATAAAAATTATATAAAAGCTATTTAAATAATTTAAAATTACTTTAAATCTAATATATAATTACCTATTCCTAACTTTTTAAATAATATCGCTTCTTTTTCATTTAATATATAAGCTTTTCTTTTTTAATAAATTTAAGCTTATTTTTTAGCTATTTTTTTATGTAATTTTATTATTTTTCTTTTCTTTTTTATAAATTAAGCTTTAAAAGTCCCTTTATTTAAGTAACTTTATTTATATTAATTTAAATATAATATAGTTTTAGGTTATATTAAAATCATTCCTTTTTTAAAATTACCTTATAATATTTATAAAAGCTTATTTAATAAGGATGTTTTAACTTTTATATTTTATATAAATAGTTATAAATTATATTTAAAATATTTTTTTTAAATATTTTAGGTTATAAAATATAAGGGTTATAAAAGTTAAAGCTTAAATAAGCTTATCCTTATAAGCTAATCTTAAATTAAATTTAAATTATTATTCCTTTATAATTTATTAAAGTTAAGCCATTAATAAATATTTATTTATTAATTTAAAAATATATTAAACTTATTTTCGACTAGTGTAATATATTCGCTCTTATAAAATAGGTTTTTATTACTAGTTTATTACAATAAATCATTAATTCCTAATAATAATTTTAAACTTAATTTAATTAATTTTAGGATAATATTAATATTATTAAAAAGGTTTAAAGGATTAAAAAAAAGTAATAGATTTTACTCTTTTTTATTTATTTACTTATAATAATTTTTAATTAATAAAATATTAAATTAATATTTATTTAAATATAATATTATTTTAACTATAATATAAATATAAGGTAATTTTAATTTACTTTATTCTTTTATTTTATATATAAAATATATTTTTATAAATATATTTTTTTACTTATGGTAAATTTTAAGCTTTTTAAATAATATTAACTATTTTTTATAATTATTAATAAATTTATAAAAATTAGGTAATAATTAATTAAAGATTATTTTATAACTAGTTTAATATAAAACCTATAGTTTTATAATTATTAATAATAAAATAAATTATTTAGTAAAGTTATTAATTATAAAATGTTTACTTTTATTAATATTAATATACTTTAAAGTGTTTAATTAATTTATAAAATTAATTTTAAAATAAATTTAACATAAGCCTTTTTAAAGTTAATTTAATAATTTATTTACCCATTAATTAATAATATTTATAAAATATTAGCTTTATTTATTTAATAATTAAGTTAAAATTAATATAAGAATAATTTATTTATTTAGGTAAAGTTTAACTATTATATTAATTATTTTAATTAAATGAGCTTATAATAACGAGTTGAAAATTTAATTTAAAAATTTACTTAGGTTATAATTAAGGAACTTACTTTAAAATTTACATTATAAGTAAATTTTATAAAATATTATAATATATTATAAGTGATTTTTTTATAATTTAAAATTATTTAAGTTTAAAATTAATTAATAATTTAATTTTAAAATAGTTTAAGGTTGTTATTATATATTTATTTGTTAAGTAATGTTTTAGCTTATGTGTTTGTTTTTTATATATATTTAAAGTAATAATGTAAATAAAAGTATTAGTTTACTTTTAATATGTTTTATATATATGTTTAAAATGTATTAGGGTTTCGGATATAATTTTAAGCTAATAAAATATATGGTTAAATAATTAATAATATAAGTTCGTTATTTTTTAATTAAAGAATATATATATAAAAATTTTAATTTTTATAAATGGTTAATATTAATATTTATAAATAAAAGGTAGTTAATTTAGAATTATATTATATGTTTTTTTATTTTAATTAATAATTAAATATAAATTAGTTTTCCTATAGATTATTTTAAAGGATAAATTTATTTAAATATAAGTGTAGTTTTAAAATACTTTTATTTATTTTTTCATTATATAAATAATAAAATATTTGTTAATATTTTTCTTTATTTTTAAATAAAATATTTCTTAGATTTAATATTTATCCTTAGGTTGTTTTAAGTTTAGTTTAAATTCTTGTTAAACTTTAATAAGAGTAATTTTTATAAGGTATTATAAAAGTTTTTCTTTTTAAATAATAATATTTATAATATATTTTATATTAAATGTTTAGTAAATCCCTTAAAGTTTATTTATATTAAATTTTTAATATAGTTAATAATAATTTAATTTTATTTAAAAGTGGGTTAAAGTTAAGTTTAATATTATTTTTACCTAGTTAATATAGAATTTTTATTTGTTATAAGTTTTAATAGCTTATAGCTTTTAAATACTTTTATAAGCTTTTATTTAATATTAATAGGTAATTTTATTAGTAGTAGTAGGTGGTGTGTATGCGATTTATAAATAATAAAAATTATAAATGGGAATATTTTAAGATTATATGGAATATATATGTTATAATAAATATTATAAAATTTGTGGAGTATTTTTTTAATTTTTTATATATAATTATAACTATAGTTTAGAAGCTTAGTTATAGTGTATTTTATAAATGAATAAAAATTTAATTGAGATGGGTTTAATAGCTTATTAATATATAATGATTAAAGAAAAATAAGATTAATATAGTTAATATTATTTTTAATAGATATAACGAAATGATAAGGTTTTATATTATAGCTTAATAAATATTTAATAAAAAATGTTTATATAAATATATTAAAATTATTAAAGGTATTTAAATAGTTAAATATATTTAATTTAATTTTAACTTATTTTATTACGTTTAAAAATGTGTAATATTCTTTGTTTATAAGTGTTTTTATAATGATTTAAGATGTAAAAAAATTAAAGAAATTTTTAATAAAGGTAGGAAATTATATAAAATAGCTTATAACTAAATAAAATTTTATTTTAAATAAAATTAAATTTAAGGATTTTATTTATATAAGCGTTTTATCCTATAGTTTATTTATTAATAATTTTTTCTTTTTATTTTAAAAATACTTTTAATATAATAAACTAAGCTTAATAATATTTATTTAATTAAACTTAAAATTATATTTGAATAAGATTTTATTATAATTTATAAATATCTTTAAATTTATATATTTATAATAATAAATTCTAATATAAATATATTATTAATAATATGCCTAATGTTAATTTTTAAATCCCTTATTAATATTAATGTAAATTTCATTTACCGTTTCCCTTAAATTAATTTAGGATTAATTTAAAGGTAATATTCTAAGATTTATACTTATAATAATAATTAAAAAGTATTTATTTTAAAGCTTTTTTATTGCTTAAAATAGAATTAATTATATAATGATAATTAGTTAATAGGATGGTAGTTTACGAATAATTTAAATATTTATTTTAGATATTATATTTATGGCGAACTTTTAAAATTTCTTTTCTTTAACCTTATTGTTTATATTTTTTATTTTTTATGGGTAGGATTTTAAATTGGCTTTAATAAAGTATATAATTTTATTAGGTTAGGTATTAAAATAAGCTAACATATTTAAATAATTTTATATTTTTAATGTATTAATATTATACTTTTTAAATAAAAAAATAATAACCTTAAATAAATAAGTAATTACTTAAATTAGCTATTAATATAAATTAAGTATAGGCTTAATAGTTATATGGTTTAAAATTATATTAAAATTAATCTTTTAATATATTAAATTTATTAAAAGTTAATTATATATATTTTAAATTTATTTTTAGTTAAAATCTTTAGGGAAAAGATTTGGATTTTCCTTTTCCTCCTTGTTAAATATCTTTATATTATTTTAAATGAAGTTTAAATAAACTTTTTTAATTTATTTATTTTTAATATTGTTTTATTATGTTATAATAGCTTATCGGTAATTTTTTAATTTTTTTTCTTTTTTAATGGGTTTTTATTACTATTTTTTAAAGGTAAAAAAATGTTTTTTTTAAGTATGGTTAAGGCTTAATAAGTGAATAATTTAGTTAATATAAGTTTAAACTTGGTTTAGTTTTTTTGTTATTTTAATTATGGTTAAATTTATATATAAGTATATATAAATTTAATAAGGGTTTTCTTTTTTTTTATTAAAACTTATTCCCTTTTATAAAGTAAGTGTTTATTCTTTTATATAAAAAAATTAAAAATATTTTATTACTTAGTATTTTAACTTATTAAAAATTTACTTTAATTAGGTAACTTAATAATTAGGTTAAAAATTAACCTTATAATATTTTTTAACGATTAAATATTTAAATAATATAATATATGGCTTTCATTAAAAATTTTTATTAATTTTTATAACTTATAAATTAATCTTAAATTAATTTTACTTTAATTATAAGATTACTGAATTTTTTATTATTAATAGGAATTAATTTAAGCTAAGCTAAGCTACCCCCTATTTTATTAAACAATATTAAATTAACAAATTAAAAGATTAAAAATATTTCCCTAATAGGAATTTTAATAAAAAGTAAATATAGGTAATTTAAGATTAACTATAAACTTAAATAGTGTAATTAATTAATCTTAAAATAACGCAAAAAAATTACTTTAACTATATATATAAAAGAGGTCTTTTAAAGCATATAATCCTTAAGATTAAAGATTATATTATTAATATTTATTATGTTAAAAATTAATTTAAATTTCCTATTTTAAAAGTAAAAAGGTTTTATAATAAAAGTAATATTAAATAGATTTACATATATAACGAATTATATAAATCATAATTTAATAAAAGCATAATTTAATTTATAAACTAACATTAATTAACTTTTAACATAACTTAATAATCATTAAATTTCTTATCCCTTATCTTTTTAAATATTATATCATTGCTTATTTTTCCTTATAACAATTAATATTAGTGATATATTATTTCAAAAATTATTATTTAAAAAAAGCTTTAATTAAAGCATTTAACTTTTATTACCATCCCTTTTCCTTATTATAAAAACTTTTAAAAATATATTCCCTTTTTTAATTATTAGGTTTTTTATATTTTATATTATTAACTTAGTATATATAACTTTAATATGTTATAAGTTTAACCCTAATCTTTAAGCTAAATAAATAAGGTTAAAGTTTTTATCTTTAATAATAATAATAGCTTTAATAAAAATTGGTTCTATTAAATCCTTTTATTTAATTTCCTTAATTCGGTTTTTTTTATAAGTTTTTTTTCATAAATATGGTTAATAATATTAAAAGGGAAATGTTAAAACCGACTTTAAATAAAGCGTTAAAAAAACATTAAAAAGAGTATTTTAAAAAGAAAGCCTAATGAAAATATAAGCGGTATTATCTTATATAACAAAGGGGTAAAGTATTTAAATTATTAACCTTTTTACCTTAGTTAAAAGAATTATATTAATTAAGCTTATATATAAAATATTTAATAGTAATAACCTATATTAGCTTATTAAAACCCTTATTATAAATATATTAGAAAATGTTACGGCTTATAAAATTAATGTATAATAGTTAAAGCTTTTATATAATATAATTAAAAAAAAATACATAAGCAAGCAAATAATTAAATATAAGGTAATATTAAATTAAAAAAGTAATAACGTAAATATTAATCTATTTTAATTTATATTAAAAATATTTTAAGCCTTTTTCCTATTATAATTAAACTTATACTCGTAATTATTTTCGAATATTTTATATCTTAATTAAGTTTAATGTTATATTATTAAGTATTAATTATTTAGTTTTATATAACTCTTTTAAAATATAATTCTATTTAAGTATTATTTAAAAAATGCCTTTAATTTATAAATATTACGTATAAATATTTTTATTATATATTTAATAAAAATTAATGCAATTGTTATAATTTTTACCTTTTATCTTATTATTTTTTAATCGTTAATATCGTAAATTAATAAAAAGAAAAAAAACATAAATATATTAAGTAATAAACTAATTATATAAATTAATTAAATGTAATACTTATTAACCACCCTATTAACTAACATATTAATTAGCTTATTAATTATTATAATTAAAATATACCTTAAACTTTATTCCTTTATATACTTTCTTTTTTTAATTTTACTAATATAAAGTAGCATATAAGGTATACTAATTAATTAATTATAATACTTATAAGCTTATTTATTATCTATTATAATTTAATTATATCCTTAAATTCATTTATTATTATACCTTTTATTTTATTTATAAGTAAAAGATATACCGGTAATAAATTAAAGTTATATTTTTTTAATCTTAATAAATCCATATTAATAATAAAAGGTATATTAAATATAATATATAATAATATTATAAATGACATTAATAAATATTATATAAGTATTTAAATAAGATATAAATAGTTTAATGTTAAAAAAAATTATAAAAACTATGGGAATTAAATTAATCATCCCTTTTTATAAAGTTAATTAATATCTTAAGTATATAATATATTCCCTAAAAGTCCCTTCTTAATTATTAAAATAATTAAATAAAGTAAAGATTTAAATAATAATTTATTTTAAAAAAATCCTTTTCTTTTATAAAGTTAATTAATATCCTAGGTATATAATACATCCCCTAACCCCCCCTTATTAACTATTAAAATAATTAGATAAAGTGAAGATTTAAATAATAATTTATTTTAAAAAAATCCTCCCTTTTTACAAAGCTAATTAACATTTTAAGTATATAATACACCTTTTAAACCCCCTTTATTAATCATTAAAACAATTAAATAAAGTAAAGATTTAAATAATAATTTATTTTAAAAAAAACCGACCTTTTTTAAGTTTTATAATTATACCTTATAATTAAAAGTAATATAAATATTAAAAAAGTAATTAAAATAATAATTAAAATAATAATTATATTTTAAGCATTATACTTTTAATTTATTAACACTATTACCATTAGCTTTAAATTATAATGATTAATTTTTATTAAATAATAGCCTTATTATCTTATTATAAGTTTAAAAAATATTTTAAAATCTTATTTTATTTTAAAAGTAAGGTATAATGGTAAGCATAACATTATTTTTTTATTTTTTCTTTTATTTTATTTAATATTTAAATTATTATTAACATTACTTTTTAAAAATTTTTTATTTATTGGTTTTTTTATACCTTTTTAAGTATTTAATTTTATGAATTTTAATAAGGATAATATTTTCGATTTTATATCTTTGTTAATATTATTAAGGAAATATTTTTTTATATAGGAAAAAAACTCCTTTAAATAAGGAGGGAAAAATTATAAGCAAAAAAAGTTAATTATTTTATAAAAAGATTAAGCTAATATTAATACAAGGAATATATTATAACTTAATTATATTTAATTATTAACTTTTTAAACAAAAGAATTTAATACTTTTAATAATAGCTTAAGCTTTATTAAGTTATTTATAATTATAAATTAAACCCTTATTAAAGCGGGTATTAAACTTATCACATTAAAAAGAAGATATAATATATTAATGAAAAATGTTATAAAGCCAAATATATAAATAAGTTTAATTAACTAAGATAAAGTATTAAAAGCTTTTTTATTTATTAACATTATTTTTAAGCCTATTAATAATAATTATTTTAAAGCAATAAGCAGCTTATTTTTTTTATTACCTATTATTAATTATATCCCATATTATAATATAACCATTAAAAAATAAAAGATTTATAAAGTATTAATTAAATCTACCAATTTATCCAATAAAATAGCATTAAAACTTATAAATATAATACTTATTAATAATTAAATTCCTATAAATAAAAGTTTATATTAAAAGATTAACTTATAAATACTTACGTAATATTTTTTCGTTATAAATTAATTTTAATAAAAGTAAAAAAAAAGTATATATTTAGTTATAATGTTATAACTAATATAAGATAAAATAATAGGCGTTTATAATAATGAATTAAAAGTAATTTTATATCCTTAATTTTTTAAGTTTAAAGATAATATATAAGTATATTTTTTATTATTAAAACTTAAAAGTTAAAAAAGTGGTAATATTTTTAAAGGTTTTAATAGGTTTAATAAATAAAGTATTAGTTTTTTTTTTCGAATTTTATAATATTAAATTTTAATAATACCTTATATTATTAAATGTAAAAAGTAATAAGCTATTATTACTAATTATATATAAATATAAAGTTTTTATAAAAATATTTAAATAATTTTATTATTATTAAATATATATAATTAAGGCTTATATCCTTTAAAAAAGCTATTTAAGGCAATTTTAATAATATAAGTTTTATTTTAATATACCCTTTTTTAAGCATTAAAATTGGTTAAAAAAGTAAGTAATAGTTAAAAGCCTTATATTATATAATATCTTTAATTAGTATAACATATATTAAATTAAATTAATTAAATTAAATTAACATAAAGCTTTAACTATTATTTACCTTTTTACTTAATTTATATAGCCAAAAATAAGTACATTGAAATAATATTTATATTATTAAAATCGCTTTAATTAGCTCTTTTAAAAAATAAAAGTCTTAATTAAATAAATATTATATTACTTAAGTTATTTACAATCTTATATAGCTTTTTAAAAAGGACTTAAAATATTATATAATTAGTGGTAATTATTTATCGCTTTTCGAATTTAATAATATAGGATATTATTAAAATAATAAAACTCTTTTTTTTTTTTAAGCATTGTTATTCGAGCAATTTTCCTTAAAAATAAAATCCTTAAGTTTTTTTATTTCTAAAAGAAAATAAGTTAAATTAAAAGTGGTTAATATATTTAATAATATATTTTAATCGTATAATATTTATTATAACTAATTAAATATTTTATAATAAATGATTTATTATTAAAAATATTTATAATTTGTTTTAAAGCTTAATGTAATAATGGGATTATAATTTATTAATAGGAATATTAATAATTTAATTTAAGGCTTAATCTTATAAATATAATTTTTATTTAAAATATTTTATTATATTTTATAATATTATTATTTCTAAATAAATTAAGTATTATTATTATTATTAAAGCTTATTCTCAAATAATATTATTATTAAGTTTATTATAAAAATAAAGCTTAAAAATATTTCTCGTTATACTTAACTTTTTAACAACTTTTAAAAGATTAAGCTTTAATTATTAGTTAAAATCTACTATCTTAATTATATCTCATTAGCTTTACTAATCGTTTTTTAAGCTTTTAATAATAATATACTTTTATATAACATAATTTATATTATATGTTATATTATCCTTAATAACATATAAATAAACGATAAAAGTTATAATATTTTAAATCGTATAAAATTATTTTTATTTATGTTGCTTAATTTTAAAAATATATAATATACACCTAAAAATTATATAATTTTAATTAATGTTTATTATTTTTACTATCCTAATTATAAAAAAAGTTAAAGTAAATATTTTATTTATTTTATTAAATTATTAATATTTATTAATAAAAAAGTTATATCCTATTATGCCTCATTTTAATTAATAAAAATTTTTAAACAAATTATTAAAATCTTAAAAAAATTTATATCTTAATATTCCAATAGTTAGTGTTTTTATATTTAATATTACTAACATGTTTATTACCATAGTAATTGCTTAAGTTCCTTTAATGTATAATTTTAATTATACCCTTTACCCTTTTATAAGTTAAGTTAATACTTTTAAATTAAATTATATCCTCCCTTAAATAATAAAAACCTTTATTAAAAGAAATAATATACGGTGGTTTATTACCTTATTAAATAAAAGTATACCTACGTATTTATATTTAAAAAATTTTATTTTCTTTTATAAAAATATTTATACTTTTTAAAATTTAAATGTTATTATTTTTATCCCTAAGCTTAACTTTAAGAATGAGAAACGTTTACGCTTAGCTTATTATATATTAAACCCTTTAGAAAAGTTTATTAACTTTAATATAAAAATTTATTTATTATACTATAATATTTTTATTTTATTTATTAAATACCTTTTTAAATTTTTTTTCACCTAATTTAATTAGTTTTTATTTACTAATACCATTATTATATTCTTTATAAATAATAATAATAAAACTTAATATTTTATACTTTTTTAAAATATAAACAAAGACAAAATAATTAAATAAATACTTTTACTTTAATCGCTTCCTTAATTATTTAATAAAGCAATTAATAATTAAATCAAAGATATTATAAGTAAAAAGCACGATTATTAAAACTTCGAAGCCGTTTAAAATATTAAAGTTTTAAGCGTGAATAATATTACCTTTAATATTAACAATGATAATAATAACACCCCTAATATTAACAACCTTAATATTAATAATATTAATATTAATAATATTAATATTAATAACTTTAATATTAACAAAGGTAATATTAGTAAGCTTAGTATTAATAAAGGTAATGTTATAAACTTTATTTATTCGGTTTATACTAATTAAATAAAACGTTTTAATAATAACGTTAAATTTAAAGATTATAATTTTAATTCACATTTTTTTTATAACCCCTTTAACAATCTTTTAAATGATTTAAACCCCCTTTATAAAAAGCCTTAATTTTTATTAATAAGTAAGGATAACGTTATAAAAACTTATTATTCGCGCTCGCGGTTAAAATTTAATAAAAACGAGTTCGTTTTTATTAAAAATCGATTATCCTTTAAATAAAACAATTAGTTTAAATACAAATTTAAGCTTAAAATTCCCTATATTTTTATTTTAAATTAAAAAAAAAGTAGTAAAAGTAATATATTTTCCCTTAATTAAATATTAGGATAAAAATCTTAATAAGTTTATATTATCATTTTTATAAAAAATATTATAATATATATAAGGGTTTATTATATAAGATAATTTAATAAGATAATAATTAAAGTAACATAATAAAAGTTATATATAAAGTAAAATAAAATAAGATAAATTTATATTTATAAATAACGTTTAATTAAATTTAAGCTTTATAATTAAAGTATTACATAATTTATATAAATATTTAAGCTAAAAGCTTTTAAGCTTTTAACCTTTTTTATTTTATAATTAAACCTTTTTTAAGCTTTTAACACTTTAATTTTATTAAGTTATACTTATAAAGAAAAAAAATTGGTAAATAACTTTAATTTAAAGTTTTCATATTTTAAAAAATAATTTAAAATTATAAAATATAAGCTTTAATTAAAAGGAACATTAATACCAAAGTTAAAAACATAATACACCCTATTAATATTTTAATTAAAAAGGAAATCCTAATATAATACATTAGTAATAATTACTTATATTTTTCATTTATAATAAAGTAGTTAATTAACTTCGTATAATTTAAGTAAATATTATAAAATGTTTACTTAAAAGTTACTTATAACCTTAATTTTAATTTTATTTTTTTCAATAATTAATATATTATTAATTTAAAGTATTTTCGTTTTTAATGTTTATTTATAAATATTAAAGATGATTTTTCGATATTTTAAAAATTAATTATACTCGTTTAATATAAAAGTTTTAAATTTTTTTATAATATATTAGTTACCTAATTTTTATATAATAAAAAACCTAATATTTTCGGTGTTTAAAGTAATATTATAAATTATATGCTTTTACCTTTTAAAAACTTTTTTAATTACATTAATAACTATTATAAAATTATTAAAGTATTAATTAATAATGTTATTTAGCCCATAACTAGTTAGCTTTATTTTTATAAGGAAATAGGGGAAAAAGATAAATAATAAGGTAATATTATATAATAAATAATTTGGTTAAAATAATTTAAAAAGGGTAAGGAATATATTTAAGTTATATTTAAAGGTTAGATTTATAACAAACATTTTTAATTTTAAAGTAAAACAAAAATTTACCTAAGGAATATAATTTTTTAATCACTTTTTTCTAATAAATTATTTAATCTTTTCACCTATATTAAAAGTTTTATTAAGTTTAAAATAGGTAAATAAAGTTAAAATATTATTAAATTTTTATATTATATAACTTTTAATAAGTTTAACTTTATAAGCGTTAAAAAGTATATATATATTTTTATGATTAAAAAGTATATTATCCCTAGTATTAAAAAACGTTATAATATTTTTTATACTAAAATACACTATATTCGTAATATTAGAAAATGTTATACCCTTAGTATTAAAAAATGGCTTTATATCCTTAACATTTTTATCCAACCCTTTTAACATATTTTTAATGCCCTTTTATATAAAATTTAATAATGTTAAACACAATTCCTTATCGTATAATATAATATTAGCTATTATTAAATATATTTTTTAATATTTTAACATATAAATAAGGTTTTTATTTAACTTTATTTTAATAGTGTTATTACTTATAAATGGCGCTATTAATATAAAATTTAGTAATAAAAGTAAGGCGTAATTTATTTTTTAAGGATTTTATTAATTTAATAAAAGATTTAAATTAATATCCTTTAATAAAAGATTTAAATTAATATTTTATAATAAAAGGATTAAATTAATATTTTTAAGCTAATTATTTATAAGATTTAAAATAAATCTTTAAGGATTAGTAAAATAAAAAGGATTGTTTAATTTAAGGAAATTATTAGGAAAACTATTATTAAAAAAAAAAGGGTGGTTAAAAAATAAAAGATTTTTAAAGGAATAAAGATTATTAAAATTGGAAGGTGCGTTATAATTAAGCAAACTAATAAGATTAAATATATTAAAATTAAGGGGGATATTAACTTTAATAAATTTATTAAAACTAAATAAGTTAATAAAATTAAGCGTGTTAAAATTAAAAAAGATATAAAGGTATAATATATTAAAAAGATTAAAAGGTAAAAAAGTTTATATAATAAATTATAAAAGTAAATAAAGCTTTTTAACTTAAGTATAATTAAAGTAAGGTTTTTTTATTAATGAGGATTTGTTTTTACTATTTTATTTCCTTTTAAGTTAATAATATATAATATTATTAAAAAAAAAACCAAACTTAAGTTTATTATTTAAAATAATAGAAAGAAAATATTTAAATAATTTAGGTTATATTTAAAGCTTTATAATTAAGTAATTTATAATTATAAAAAACAATAAGGTTTATTTTAAGTAGTAAAGGTAACAAATATATTAACTAAGGATTGGATTAAAGTTGTTAATAAAAATAAGCATTTAAAATAATATAATAATTAATAAGGCTTAGGTATTAAATTTAAAAAGTAGTAAAATATTACCATTAATCGTATATTATTTTAAATCCTTTTTAAAAAGCTATATATAATTATAAATAACTTTAGTATTAATAGGTATATATAATTATAATTTATATTTTTTAAAAAAGTTAATTAAAGCAATTTTAATAATATAAATATTATTTTAATATATCCTTTTTTAATATGGAAATTAAGTAAAAAAGTGAATAACAATTAAAGCTTTATATTACATAGTGTTTTTTAATTATCACATATATATATATATATATGTTTAAATTAAATAATTAATTGAATTAAATTAATTAAAACATTTTATCTTTAAAGAAAAGCTTTAAGTAAATGTTTTATCTTTCTTTTCATTTATTTTATACCTATTAAATTATATATTATTAAAGATATATTTCCTTCTCATTTATTAAGTTTTTTAATTTTAATTGTTTTTAATATAATAAGCGTAATATTTTAACTTGTTATAAAAGATTTAACTTATAATTTTTTAAAAGATAAAAATATTAAATTAAATTTAAAGGATTTTTTAAGAACTTGTTTTAATTGATTTGAAATTTACCACTTAAAAATCCTTAAAGCTAATGGCAATCCTTTATTAATTTTTATTATTATAAGTAATGGAAATATTTTATATTACCTGGTTTATTATTCTTATTATATTATTATTAGGAATTATTAAAACGATATTAAAGGTGATTTATTAAATATATATAACAATTTTTAAAATAATAATCCTTGCCTTTAAGCTTACCTATTTAAAAACATTAGGGATTAATTAGCTTATGTACTTTAAAGTAAAAATAATATTATTTTAGTAAATAAATTAGTGATTAAATTATACTTTTATATATTAGAAGATTTTAAAAGTTATTATAAGTTATTTTTCTTTATTATTTTAATGTTTTATTAATAATATTTATATTAATAAATGATTTTAAATTAGGATATATTATTACTTTTTACTTTAAATATTAGGTTTTTTTAAATTAATTATTAATATTATAGCGAAATTTTTTTAAGCTTATTATTAATATAAATATATTATTAAATATATATTTTTTAATTAGGAAGGTAAATTTTATAAAAAGTGGTTATATAATTCCTATAATATATAAAGCTTAGTTTTTATGGAATTTTATATAAGATTAAATATTAAATATAGGAAGGGGTAATTTTTTTAATAGATTTTTTAATTGAATTTTATTATGTATAAATATTTATAAGCTTTTTAATAGTAGTATATTTATATTACTTTTAAAAAAAGTTGGTAAAGTACTAAGCTTAAGTTATTTATATAATTAATAATAAAGTTATTTAAAAATATAGCTTAAATTATATAAAAGTTAATAAAAAAATATTATAATTATTAATATTACATAATTAATTAAATATTTTATAAGTATATTTTTGTTTATTTTACCTAGTTTATTTTTTATATTATATATATGTTGCTTTTTAAGGGATTGTAAAAGTTATATATAAGTTATAATTTTTATTTATTGCTTTTTATAAAGGATAGTAAGATAAAATAGAAAAGGTAAAATATATTAAGTGATAACTTTTATTAGTTATATATTAGCTTTAATAATTTAATAAGCTTAATAGGATTTATTAAAAAGAATGGTAAATGGTTTTATAGGAAAGGGGATAAGTTTAATAATTTTAATAATTTTAATAATTTTAATAGTTTTAATAGCCTTAATAAAGTTTTAAAAATAAAACTTAAATTATAAGATATAATGTTAAATAAATAGTTTTATATGAATTTTAATAATTTTAATAATTTTAATAATATTAATTAAAAGTTGTATAAAATAATGGAATTATAAATAATAATAATAAAGAAATAATTAGGTATAATATTTTAGTTAAAAGATAATATAAATAAGGAAATATGTAACCATTTAACAAAGTGCCTTTGTTTTTTTAATAATTTAAATATTACTTATAATGTTAAATATAAATTGGATTTATTTGTTATTTATTTTAATAATTTAAACAATTTTTAATTAGTTTTATCTTTTAATAATAATAAGAATAATTAAATAAGTAAAAGTAATAAGTTAAGTTAAATAAGTAAAAGTAACGCGAGTATTAATAATAATATTAATAAGCTTACCTAAGGTATTAGGATTATGTTTATAATTATATTAAAAGATTTTATAATTAATTCGAATATGTTATATTAAATGGATTTTATTTATTAATCCTTTATTATATAGGATAATTAGTTAAATGGAATTTTTTTTATAATTTATATATTAAGTTTTTAAGCGTTTTATTTATTAAAAGGTATAGGAGTTTATTAATATTTTATTATTTATTTTTTTCTCGTTTTATTTTATTAGTTAAAATTATTAAAGTAACCTTAGGTTTAAAAAGTTAAATACTTATAATTAATATTTAATATAATATAAGTATGTGATTAATAATAATATCCTTATATTATAAATAATACCGTAAATTATTTAAATAATCATATTAAAAAGCTTTTTATTTTTTTTAGGATTAAATGTAATATAATTATATCACAAATAATTTAGGTTTTTTTACTTAAAGTAATTTAATAGGATAGATAGCAAGTTTTAATTAAACTAATAAGTTTATTTAAAAAATTATTTTATCTTTAAACGTTAGGGATAGTTAAATGTTTATTAGGATAAAAATAAAGTAGTTATTTTTTAATAATACCAAATCTTTTAGTAAACTTTTAAAAGATATATTTTAAAATAAAAATATATACCATAAAGAAAATTTATAAAGGTTACTTAATATATATTATAAGGTATTATATAACTTTATAAATTTTATAATTGTTAGGTTATTTAGTTATAAGTTTAAGAGGTGGTGTAATAATTATAGTAAAGGGATGCTTTAAATATTAAAATATTTTTATAAAAGATAAAATTAAATAAAAAAGGATAAGTATATAAATGTTTAGGATTATTAATTGGTAATATATTAACTATACTTATTTAAGTAAAAGGTAAAGGGATAGTATTAGGAGAAAGTATAAAAGGTTTAGTTTTGTTTAAAGGGGGTTAAAAGGTAATGCGTTATAGCTTAACAATTTGTTAAATAAAATAATTATTATGTTATTATAATTTTTATTTTTATCTTATAATTATTTCCTTTGTTAGTAATATAAATAAATATTTATTTAATTTATTAATATATTTTTTATATTTTCTTATCTTACTTTATTTTTTATTCATGTTTTTTTTATAAATGTTTTATTTATTATAAGTTTTTAAAATAAAAATGGTATAGTGTTTTAAGAAGGATAAATAATTAAGTAAAAGGATTTAAATTAATCGTATTAGGCTTATAAATATACTACCACGTTTAAGTATAATTTAGCTTTAAAAGTAAATTTAATAAAATGGATTAGGTAAGTAATAATATATTATTTTAAAGGTTTAACTGGTGTTTTAAAAATCTTAAATAATAAAAATGGGCTATTAATTGTATAAAAAAAGTATAATTAATTAACCAATTTTATCGAAATGAATGTTAAAACGTTTTTACTATTAGTAGTTTTAAAGATGGTTAAATATATAAATATTAGGATGTTATTTAATATAATAAATTAAGACGAATCGTGTTCTTTTATTTATGTTATTTATATTTTATTATTTCCATGGCTTTTTATTATTTAAACAAGCTTATACATATAACTAAGTTTTATTTACATATTTTATACTTTAGTTTAATAGTATTTATATTAGGTATTTATATAAGAGTAAATAATTAAATAGGGTTAATTTATTTAATATGTTTTACCACTATATAATATATTTTATAAGATATAATATATTCTTTAACTTAATGTTAATATTTAATAACTAACTTTATTTTAATATAAATTAGTATATAATTTTAATATTTTATTAATAAAGCTAAGATTAATTTATATATTATATAATGAATGGTTATATTTATATATGTATATTTTTAAGGTATTATTTATTTATAAAAACGTATATATATAAATACATAATATTCATATTTAAATAATAATATATTAAATTCTTAATATATTAATATTATATATTAATATTTATGTTTATAATATATTATAATATATTTCTTTTTTAATATAAGTGTTTAATTTAAATTTTTTTAATTAAGTAAGAATTTATAATTTTTAAGTATATATTAAGAAAATCCTTACTTTTATATTAAAGTTTTTTTATTAATATATATTATGTTTGTTTATTTATATACTTATTTATCTTCTTTTATTTATATGTATATATTAATTTAATTTTTTTTAAATTTTATTATAAAATTAACCCTTTAATATTTTCATTATATTTAAATTGTTTAAAATATATTTGAAAAAGTTAAACAAGTTTAAGTTTAATTTTAACCAAAATATTATCTTTTAAAAGCGAAAAATTAACCTTGTTAAGTTAAATAAAAAAGATTTTTACCTTATCTTTAAATTAGTTTATAATAGCTTAAATTTTAATTAGTTTTAAGTGAATAGTTTTAATTAAGATTTGATAGGATAAAGTTATTTTTTAGCTTAATTTAAACCATTTATTAAAAATCTTTTTCTTAAAAATAATAATAATAAGTTAAACTTAATAAACGATATAAACCTTACCTAATATATATCTTAAGTTTTAATTAAAATAAAAAAGATATGTATAAGTAATATTATTAAATTAATAATTAATGATTTAAATATATAAATATATATCCTTTTTATATTTTATTAATTAAAAAAGCTTATTAATAATGATTTTAATTTAAAGTAAAATAGGTTGTTTTTTTAAATAAATATTATAAAAATGAAATATGCTATTATTAAAAGATTAAGCTTAATCTTTTATTTATTTTAAATTATAAAGATAAGTTTAAATTAATTATTTTTTGGTATAGTAATAGGTTTTAATATATCCTAGCTATTTATATAATAATAATTAAAATTATCTTACCTTTAAAATACGCTTATAAAAATTATTAAGTAAATAAGAACATATTTTAATATTATATAGTTGTGTTAAACTATTTAAATAATGTTTATATTATATGCTATTATAATAATAAGGGTTATAAGTATTTTTATAAATTAGGTATATTAAGTATTTTAATTAAATATAGTTTATTAAAATATTATAATTATTTTAATTTTTATAAATATGAAAAAACATATAAAGGTTATTAAGCTATTTATAATATTAATTAAGGAATAATAATAACGTATTTTTAATATGTTATCATATAATATAAGTGATGTTTAAGCTTATTTACTTATTATTATAAACAAAATTAAAGATTTAAAATATTAGATTTATATATAAGTTATATTATATCCTTTTTATTACTTTTATATAATATATTTATAAAGATTTATCCTATAATTTCATTATTATTATTATATTTTAAAAACTAAGGCATTTTATATAAAAACCGAATAGAATTAATAAACTTAAGTATTTAAAAAATAGTTTAATATTAAATAATATTTTAAAAAATATATTATCATTCTTTTAATTATATATTAAATAATTAAGCATTAATTTTAACCTATTTATTTTATAATTCTTTATATCTTTTTATAATAAGCCTATCTTATATTAACTATAAAAAAAGCATAAATGGTTATAAACGCCTTTTTATTAAACCTTTATATAAATTATTATTTATCCCAATTAATTTATTAAGTTATAAACTAATTTATATTCCTTAATAATACTTTAAAATTAACTTAAATAAGTTATAAATATATATTTAATTAATAATATTTTAATTTCCTTATATATTTATTATCTTATATTTTTTTAACCTATTATTTTTTATTTATAAATAACTTTTATAATAAATATTATTTTTTTAAGTAAAAATTTCCTTAACAAAACTTATATTTTATGGTATAACTAATAAAGATTCTTTTAATAAAAATATCTTATATCGCTAAAGAAGCATTATTTTATATTATTTAATTTTTAAAAGATAATGGCTTTTAAAAACTTAAAATAATAAAAGTAAAATCTTACCATTTTTAATATAAATTAAAACTAATAAATTTATTTATTTATTTATCTATTTTATTATTCCCTAATAAAAAATAAGGTATAATATATTTAATAATTATTAAAATTAAGGTTTAATATATTATTAATATTTAAAATAAAATAAACTTAAAATTAAAAGGATAAAGTTATTTATTTAATTTTTCCTAAACTAAGTTAAAAAATATTTAAAAATTAATATTTAATTTGCTTTATATAATTATTATATTAGGTTGGTAATTATTATTTAATTAATTAAGGGATATTTTTTTATCCTTATAAAAGAATTAAAGCAACTAATTTATTTAAGTAAATGTTATACTTTATTTATTTTTTATTAATTAAAGATATTTTATATATAAGTTATAATATTATTAAGTTAAATAAGTTTAATAAAAGTTTATTACCTAGTACTTATTTTTAATATTTAAAATATTTTATATTTAATAAAAGGGATATAATTAATAAAGCTTTAAGTTAATAATATAATTATACCTTTTTATTTAATAAAGCTTTAAAATATAAGATAAATATTATAAAATATATATATATATATTTTATGATAAATTAGGCTTATTAATTTAAATAAACCTTAGCTTATTATTACTTATTAATTATAATTATTTTTGATTAAAATCTTTTAATTACCTTTTTATTAAGATTTTTTAATATATAATTTACTAATATTTTAATTAAAGCTAATAAGGATTATATTAAATAAATTATTAAAATAATAAAGATATATAAATCTTAACTAGGTATTCATTTTTATAAAACATTAAAAGTTTTATATACATTATAAAAAAAGTTTGTTATATTATATTATATTAATTAATAAATTTAATTAAGTGGTAACGAAGAAAAAAGAATAAAAGATATAATTAAAAATATATTTACTTTTTCATAAATATATTTAATATTAAATATATAAATTATTAATGTTTTTTATGTTAATTTATATTATATAATATAGGTTTGGTTAATATTATATAAAGGTATATTTTAAATAATAAGGTATATTTATTATAGTTAAAACTAATTATAGGTTAATTATATTTATCTTAAACTTATATATATATTTTATTTTTAATTATATATATAATTCTACCTATAATTGTTAAAGTTTATTTAAAGAAAATATAAATATTTTTAATAATAAATTGTTATATAATTAAATGATATAATAGTAATTTTAATTTAAGATTTTATATTTTATATAATATGATAAGGCTTACCTTTAATATTAATATTTTTTTAAAAGATAGTTACTTTAAGCATATAAATTATTAATAATTAAATTTTTTATTACTTATTAATTTAAAATTATAAAAATTTTATTAATATAATAAAATATATATATTTATAGTTTTTACTATTAATTAATAAATATATAAAAATAATATTTTTTATTTTTAATAGTTAAATTTAATAATATTATTAAAGATTAAGTATTATTTTTATTAAATTAAAAATATTAAAGGTTTTATATTCCTTAGCTTTTATAAAAAAATATGGGGTTAAGTGGCGTTAATATAATTTGTATTATATTATTATATATTATATTTTATTATTAATAATATGGTTTATTATAAATGTATAATATAATATAAAATATTAGTGTTTATATTTTTGCCTTAATAATATGTGTTAATAATTAAGCTATATGAAAAAGGGATAAGTTAAAAGTTGGTAAAAAATTATGATTATTTATAAAATTATATTATAAGATATAAATAATTAGTATATATATTTAATAAAGGAACTTATATAAGGAAGTATAATTATTTAATATAGAGTTAGATTATATTTTCCTTAGGTTTTATTTTGTTTAATTTGTGTATTATTTTTTAATATTATTATAATAACCTTTTTAATTGGGAATAATTTAAGGCTTTATATTATTTAATTAGTATATTATTTTTTAATATTGTTATTATTAATTTATTAAGTTTAAAATATTTTAGGATTAAAAAAAGGCTTTGCCTTAATAATATTAAATCTTTAAACTATTTTTATTATAATACTTATATTATATTTATTATTATTATTTCTTAGAAATATTTTTTATTTATTTTGTTATTTTTATTATGGTTATTATTTAAAGATTTTAACTATTTCCTAATAACTTATTTAAAGGACCTTAATTAAATTTTATAATAGTTATAATAAATATAATATAAGTAGTAAAAAAATTTGAAAAATGTGGTAATTTTCTAACAATTTAAGGTAACGATTAGATTTTTAAAAAATTTTAAGTAATTTAAAATGTTATATTTGCTTTAAATAATATAAATGCGAAATTAGGTAAAATTATTAACTATTTTAACATTATAAAAAATTAAGCTAAAACTACATAAGTTTTTATATTTTTTTTTATAAAAATATATATTAATTATTAATTACTTTTATAATAATATATTAATTATTAACTTATTATAATAATTATAATATAGTTATGCGTTTTAATAATTAAACCATCTTATATAATTTTTACTTTATATTTTTTAAAAATTTAAATATTAATGAGATTATTAATAAATTTAAAATAATTAAAATAAAAAAGTTTTTAAAATTACTTAATAAAAATCTTTATAATAAAAATATAATAAATGAATATTAATATTAAATTAGGTATAAAAGTAAATTATCTTTTATAATAGTTGTAATTGTTTATTATAAGTAATATTTATATTAAGCGGAAAAGGTTAATAATATATTATAATTATATTAATGCGTATTAAATATCTAATTAAAACCTTTATTAAGGTTGAAAAGGTTAAAATTAAATTAATTAAAGTGGTTAATATTTAATTAATTTTAATTATTAGGTTTGTAATTTTAAATAGGATAAAATATATTAATTTAGTTATATGTTTAGCTTTAAATTATATGATTTATTTTGTTTAAATAGCTAATAATAAGCTTGTAATTTTAAATTATAAGAACTTATTTTACTAATATTTTTATAATTTTTAAAGTTATTATTAATTTTATTGTTGTTTTTATTAAAAGTTTTATTAATAGTAATAGCTTATATTATTAAATTTGGAAAGCGGTAAGTTATTATTATTAATTTTATAGGTTTTTTAAAGAGTTATATTTATTTATAAATAACTTTAAACCTATGTTATATAAATATTTAAATTTTATATCCTTTAAAAAAGTTAATTAAAGCGATTTTATTAATATATATTTTATTTAAATATATCCCTTTTTAAGTATTAAAATTAATTAAAAAGGTGGGTGGTAGTTAAAAAATCTTATATTATGTAAAGTTAATTTTAAAGCAGTTAATGTAATAAGGTAATATGGTTAAAAGATGTTATATAATATAAAGCTTTAACTATTATTTAACTTTTATTTAACTTTTATGCTTTATAATAAATATATTTAAATAAAACTTATATTATTAAAATTGCTTTAATTAACTTTTTTAAATAATATAAATTTTAATTAAATATATTATATATTTTTAAAATTATTTATAATTGTATATGACTTTTTAAAAGAGTTTTATTATTTTAATAGTATCGAATTTTAATAATATTTTACCTTATTAAATTTAAAAAGTGGTAAGTTAATGTTATTAATTATGTATAAGTTTTAGCTTATTATAAAAATATGTGAATAATTTTAATAATATTAGGTATATATAGTTAAGATTTAAATTATTTAAAAGGGTTAATTAAAATGGTTTTATTAATATAAATTTCGTTTTAGTGTATCCCTTTTTAAATATTTAAATTGGTTAAAAAAGTGGATGTTAGTTAAAAGCCTTATATTATATATATTTTAATTATTTAATATAGTTATTATAATAGGTTTAATTTAATTAGTTTAATTTAATTTATATATATGTATATATGTGGGTGTAATAAGGTGGTTAGGTTAAAAAACATTACGTAATATAAGGTTTTTTAACTACCACTTAACTTTTTAATTAGTTTAAATCTTTAAAAAAGGGTGTACCGAGATAAAATTTATATTAATAAAATTATTTTAATTAGTTTTTCCAAAGAATATAAGTTTTAATTAAATAAACTTTATATTGTTTAAGTTATTTACAATTTTATATAACTTTTTAATAAAGATTTAAAATGTTATATAATTGGTAATAATTACTTATTACCTTTTAAGTTTAATAATATAAAGTATTATTAAAATATATTATTATTAAAATAGTAATTTTTTTTAAAAAATAACGTAGGGTAAGTAATAATTATTTATCATTTTTTAAATTTAATAATATAAAGTATTATTAAATTTTAATATTATTAAAATAATATTATTAAAATAAAACTTTAAAGGTAACTTTTATATTGTTATTTATGTAATATTTAAACTTATATATAAGTGATTTATAATAAACTTATATAATATTATGTTTTATAAGTTATTTAATTTATTTATTTTATTTATTATTATAATTTTAAAATTAAGGGAATGTTTTAAAAAGTTTACTTATTTTATTTATCTTTTTTAATTTCTTTTTTTTAAATCTTTACCTTTTTTTTTTTAATTTTAGATTATATTTTTACTTATTAAGCTTTTATATTTCACTTTGCTTATTAAAATATGATTGTTTAAAACGCTCGTTTTAATTTTTTTATTATGGTTAATAATTTTATTAGCTTAAATAATTAAGTGTGTTTTTTTAAAAATTTACTAAGTATAATTAACGTGTAATTAATATTAAATCGTTTTAATACCTTTAATTAATAATTATAATAGAATAATAATACCTTAAATAAGTGGATTAATGCTTTTAATTAATAATTATAATAAAATAATAATGCTTTAAATAAGTGGATTAATGTTATAAATAAGCGAATAAATATTATAAATAAGTAAATTAATGGATTTGTTATTAATATTAAAACCTTTAATGGTATTATTTAAGGTTTTTAAGGTATTATTTAACAATTTAAAAATTATATTTAAAATATATAAATGTATTTAAAAAGAATATAAGTTTTAATTATTTATATTTTTATATTTTAATATTAAATAAATATTTATTCATTTATTATAAAAATATTAATAGTGATGTGTGTAAATTAAATGTTGTTGTTATTAATAAGGATTTTATTTTAATTTTATTAAAAATAATAAATGATAAAATTCCTTTAAAATTATATTATTAATTAATAATATTAATCTTTAAAAACTTTATTAGTAAGATTTTACTTAAAGATTTACTTATTAATATATTTATAAATGTTAGTTAATTAATTAAATAACATTTTAAATAATTATTAATTAGAAAGAGATAATAACGAATAAAAAATTATAAAAGTAAATAAATTATTGCTTTTTTTAAGTGTTACTTATATAATTAATATGGTTTAATGGTATATATATATTATAAGGTTTCTTTTTAATATATAGTAAAATAATATTTATTAGGGATAATAAGCTTAAAAAATTAATAAGGTTTTTATACATGATTAGTTTTTATAAATAAGTTTGCTTATATTTAATATATTTTTTTAATTAGTTTAATAGTTATATTTATTTTAATATATATACTCCTTTAACTTTTTATATAATTATTATCATTAATATATATTTTTTTTATTTAAGCTTTAAATAGCCTTACTTTAATTGTTTAACTTTATAAACCTTATAAATATAAGGTAAAAATTAATGAATAAAGAGAAGAAATATAAAAATGTGTTAATTTTTCATTACTTATAAAGTTTAACCTTAATTTAATAAAGGCTTAATAAAAATTTAATGAAGTTAATTATATAAGTATTATTTAGGAAATGGTTTATACTAATAGTTATATAAATTTAAAAGTTAAAAAATTAGTATAAAGGTATAAAATGAGAAAGAAAAGTTAGTTATTTATAATTTATATAAAGAAAATTAGGAATAAAACTTTAATAAAAGTAATAGTTTAATAAGATTAAAGCTAATATTAAATTAATATTTAATTATAATTAGGAGCGGTTTTTTATTATTATAAATGAATAAATTAAAAGGTTAAAAAGTAATAAAATAAAAAGATAGATGTTAAATTATAATTAATATGTTTAAAATTCTTTAAGAATATAAGGATTATTAAGCTATTATTAAATTTATATTAAGTAATTATTAAATCTTTGTTAAATTTTTGTTAATTTATTTTATAAAGGTTATAATATATATTTATTTTTTTATAAATCCTAATATTTAAATAAAAGTTTTTTAAAATATTTTAATTAGTTTTTAATGTTTTATATATAATGGGTTAATAATTAATATGTTAGTGATATATATATAACGGATTAAATATCCATATTATTATAATAAATTTAAATGAGAAGTGAGTTAGGGGTAAATATTATTTTTAAGTTAATTATTATTTAAATAATATTAATAGTAATAATACTTAATAATTACCTTAATTTAATATATGGAAGATAATAATGGGATAAGTATTTAAAATATATCCTTTTAATTTATTTAGTTTATATAAAATGTAACTTTATATTAAAACATATAAAACACCTTTTTATTAATAAAATAAGTTATTTTTAAAAAGTAATTAACAAAAAATTACCTTTTATAATAGCTTATAAGGTTAATATTAAACTATTGCTTAGTAATAGTTAAATAGTGATATTAATATCTTTTAAACTAATGGCTAAATATTTTAAGTTTACAATTTAATTTAAAAGGAAAAAAACATTTTAAATAATATTAGTTTTAATCACATTTAAAAGTTTAATTTTAATAATAAATAAATAATATACACTAAGAAATATAAATTTTAATAAGATATTATACTTCGAAAATAATGACGTAATTAAAAGTGGTTAACTTTATTAAATGATATATTATTATAAGTTTTTTTAACTTATATTAAACAACAACTAAACATAAAGTTAACATTAACTTAATATATATTAA